>JAFMTC010000414.1:262197-275440 GCA_018845635.1 Nicrophorus orbicollis
CATATAAGGAGTGAACAGCTGTACTTGTAGATGCGATTGTAAAGCCATTAAATGATCCATATAAGGAGTGAACAGCTGTACTTGTAGATGCATTTGTTAAGCAACTCAAAGAGTATAAACGAATTTACATGATCAAATTTTTCAAGAATAGAACTTCAAAAATTAGTCGAAATAAATAACACCGACAAAGTTACATAAACAAAACAAAAAACGGATTTCTCGAATTACGAATAACGTTATTGTTGTTCGGTGCTTCGATTATTGCCGATTGTTGCATAATTTTTGGACGAAATAAGGAAACGATTTTTGAGGAAAGTTTTCGGATTCCGTATATTCTTCGATATTCGATATATTGCAATTTGCGTAACACGTTATGTGGCGCCTACTCCAAGCTAATACTTTTCAATCGGATTCCCCGTTTGATAGGTCAAGGTTCTGGAGAAACAGAAAATAATTACGTCTTGCGAAGGAAGAAGACACGTTACCGCGCGCTCCTTTTCACTTCTTCACTCTTTCTTTCGCTTCTTCTGCTTTAATTATAGCTGTTTAACTTTTCCTCCGAGTTATTTCGATTGAGTTACCTTGAACTAATCGGCAAGAGGATCGTTAATTCGAGAACAAACAACAACAACGAAAAAACAAAACTCTTTCCCACACCGTCCGCTAAGTGATATAGATTTCATAATTAATCGATATATTATTTTAATAGATTTCAATCTAATTGTTGTTTTTTTAATGATTGTTGTGCAACAATTTGATTAATGAATGTTTTGTAAAGAAGGATTTTTTTGTGATTGTGCATTAGAATTGCATTTAGTCATCATCAGGACATGAAGGACATCAGGAAAACCAGGAATGTTTCACTAATCTAATGTAACCAAGTAAACTCTATAACATATATATAGACTAACCTAAAACAAATGAATTTACTTCAATAAATCGGATCACGTTGATACCAATATTAAATTTAGTAATACCTTTAATCGAAATCCCGAAAATCATAATCTCGACAGTATCGAAATCGCAACAAACGTAATCCCAAAATCCAACAACCGTAATCTCGACTATATTGAAATCCTGAATGAATTAACCCCAAAATTTCGACAACCGTAATCCCGACAATTCGAAATCCCGACATTATCGAAATCCCGACACTATTAAAATTCTTAACATTTCAGAGGGTTGAAACGCAACATAGTTAAATAAGAGGTAAAATTGTCAGAGTTGACAGTAAATAGGAGTATGAAGACTTGGTATAAACAATATTTACTGCTATTAGTAAAGCAAGCATGATTTAATGTTTTTCTTTTATATTACTATCTTTATGAATACTCCGAATTGTAGTACTCATATAAACAAATGTAAGTAATTCGGGATTATGGTTGTCGGGATTTTTCGCTTTTCATTATAGAAACTAACTATAATATCCTACATTATATTTTTGTTTCGTTTTAAAAAGGGTTTAATTTGTACGAGGTTCTTTATACATAAAAAGTGTAAATAATGTTTTGACATTGTTTTATTCATTTCAAAAAAAAAAGTATAGCTGTTATTGTTGCTGTTGTGGTTGTCGCTGCATGTTTTATACACATTATGTACATAAATATAGTATTAGATTTTCGAGGCCGTTGCTGCTTGATAATTTTATGAAAATTATCAAAGAGCAAGGGGTGGGTGGGTCAATCACAAGTCGATCGCATGAGGATTGAGGTTCACGGGGAAGGCGATTCAGGGTTTGGGAAGGTGGGCTCCTTGCGGCTGGAATCCGTTCTCGTCGGCGATGTAGGTGACGGTGTAGGTGACTCCGTCCTTTCCGGTGTAGCTGAACTGTCCCCTGACGGCTATTACCTCGTTGTCCGTTCCTGCGTTGTTCAGCTGGCCCTGCTCGTTGGCGGAAATGCCATTGCTCGTTTCATAACTGTAACAGATGATCATTGCAACACGATTGACTGACGGCAGATGATAACGATCGTGTGCGATAGGCATCGTGCATGCAGGAGGCAGCAGCAGCAGCATCGGTGCCGTTGCGCAAGGATTCGTTCGGAATGGTAATGTCACGAGAAGACGGTCCCGGTGGCCCCGAGGCACACCCAACTACCATCATCATCAGCATCCAGTGGGTGGACTTCATGCATCTCCTGCTGCCTCCAACTTTCTTTCTTCACGATCCGCACGACACAATTAGAAGATCTTTCGATTTGCACTTACGCCCAATTGTAGCCGTCCACTCCGATGTTGTCCAGGTCGCTCTTGATCACCACGGCATCCTTGTCCGAACCCTGTGGCGCTCCCAACGATACGGCGATCAAACCAGCCAAAACGAAAACCTAAACCCAATCATTATCATTAACAATTAACAATTCAATAACCGCTTTGATCCAATTCAAACTATTCATTAAAACAAAAAACAAAACTTCATACATAACATCTGTCATTTAGAAAGTGACAACATTATGTAACAACAACTTTGAATGATTGATTTGTGCAACAAACACATTAAAATTCCAGTATGTAAATATAGACCAGTATAAAGCACTAAATTCTAAATCTTATCAATAAAAACTACAAAAAATTACATAAGCTACAAACTTTACACGAATCACAACCAGTAGTGACATCTCATGCGAATATATTAAACAACTTTAGTTTAATTTTCATTAAAAAATTCTTATAATATTGTTTCAATTCTTGTCTATTAGTTTTCGTTATTTACCATTAGATATGTCTAAAAATGGGTGCAATTTCATGAAAAGTGAATTTCAAATTTATTCAAAAAGCGTTCTCATAAATTATACATTTGATGAATACATTTAACAAACAAATAAATTATTATTTCTTTGAACGTAAAATAAAACCCTGAATATAAGGAATACGTATAAGATAGTTCATTATTATAATTATATGTAAAAATTATCAAAAAACATTCATAATCTTCTATGTTATTATGCACAAATTCATGGATTAAGTCAACATGAAACAATGAAAGTTTCAAGTAAAAACAACTCCTGACAAGGTGTTAACTATAATTAGTACATACATTTTTATAATTAACGCAGTGAAAAGAATGATGCAACACCCAGTGATAAGTGGAAAGTGTTTTGGTGCGCTACGTTCTAACTTTCGGGTAAGTTTTTCCGTTAAATCTTCTCAATTAATTAAGTTACTTATTGTACTTTACATTCAAATCTAAATACGAATTGAATCGAATGCAAATGCGTTAAGTAATTTGTGAAAAAAATATGCAAAAATGAATGGTGAAAGTAAAAGGATTTGAAAAACCAATTGGCATTTAAGCATCTTTTAAATAATAATATCTGATTACTTATTATTATCATCATCTCTAATTCACTTTCGAATTATGCAGCTATTGTAATTACTTACAAACAAACAAAAAAAAGTTAATAGAAAAAAACGCATGGAATTTTGCAAATGTTAAGCGAATTCCGAAACTTCGATTGCATCTTCGACATTTCTGCAGTCGTTTTAACATTGAAATGTATTTATTGAGGTTGCGCGACAAATGCTTTCTTTCATTTAACTGCAAGATAATTCGTTTAAATTTCATCATTTACTTGTATTTGTGTTAATTAATTCGGTATTAATTAATAACTTATGTTTGTCTTACCAATTTCATATTTGTGTTATTGAGATTTCAATGTGAATTCAATGTCGATTAATTTGATCACTGTTGAATGTTGAACAGTTTATTACGGCTGTAACTGAGATTGTCCGAACCGTGGGGCCTTATATATGATTGCTATGAATCTTCAGGATCTCGCGGCGTGTCTTCGCTGACATTTTACCACTACCACTTGCTTAAGGTGGTTAGGTTCAGGAGGGCACATGCCATCCACACTCGCACTCACAACTCCTAGAAATATTCCCTACATTCCACAGTGATACCATCACGTCGAGATATCCTAATAGGATTCATCTCTGTCCAGTCATCAGCATAAACTATTATTGTTTGCCGTAATTACATTAATAATTAATAATTAACTCCACGCGAAAAACACTCACATTGTTGAATATCGTATTCGTTTAAATAATTTGCAAATTAACATTCGATTCGTTCAAAATCTATATGCTTTTAACTTATCAATTCGTAATTAGAAGAGACATAAACCGAAATATTTGTAAATTAACATTTCATTTGAACAGATTCTTCAAGTAAATGAAAATGCAAATCATTTTAACTTAAAGTTACTTAATAAATAAAGATTAAATTTCTAACGACTTTTCGATCACAAAGTCGTATTAATTTAAATTACTTGACAATTGAAACAAATATGACAATAAGAGACAAAATACTTATAAATTTGCATTTGATTCCTATAGATTTTAATGCCTTTTTTTTCAAATAAACAAACAGAGAAAACAATTCAAAAACTTAATGTTTCTCTTACTTTTCAATCTTCACAATATCTTTCTAACTTAATATTTTGATCCTATCAATACTTCTTCAAGTAAACACACGAAAACAGGTAAAAAATCTTAACATTTTCCTAGTAAATTTTCAATAATTGATAGAAATAAAAAGGGATAACTTTATTTCTGAAAGAAGAACTTTCCAAATTATTGTTACATTCTTGCTTCAATCTTCACAATATCTTTCTAACTTAATATTTTAATACTATCAATACTTTTTCAAGTAAATACACGAAAAACAGATAAATTTTCTCAACATTTTCCCAGTAAATTTTCAATAATTGATAGACATAAAAAGCGACAACTTTAAATACGTTCAATATCGTTTATTTCTGAAACAAGAACACTCCAAAGTATGATTACATTCTTGCGAATTTCAATGTTTCTTCGATCAACAAAATTGTTGCTCTTATAAAGACTTTTCAATCTTCACTTAATATTTTGATCCTATCAATACTTCTTCAAGTAAACACACGAAAAACAGATAAATTTTCTTAACATTTTCCCAGTAAATTTTCAATAATTGATAGAAATAAAAAGCAACAACTTTAAATACCTTCAATTTCGTTTATTTCTGACACAAGAACACTCCAAAGTATGATTACATTCTTGAGAAACTCAATGTTTCTTCGATCAACAAAATTGTTTCTTTTATAAAGACTTTTCAATCTTCACAATATCTTTCTAACTTAATATTTTGAACCTATCAATAATTTTCCAAGTAAATACACGAAAAACAGGTAAATTTTCTCAAGATTTTCCAAGTAAATTTTCAATAATTGATAGAAATAAAAAGCGACAACTTTGAATACCTTCAATTTCGTTTATTTCTGAAACAAGAACTCTCCAAAGTATGATTACATTCTTGGTAATTTCAATATTTCTTCTATCAACAAAATTGTTTCTCTTATAAAGACTTTTCAATCTTCACAATATCTTTCTAACTTAATACTTTGATCCTATCAACACTTCTTCAAGTAAACACACGAAAAACAGGTAAATTTTCTCAACATTTTCCAGTAAATTCTTAATAATTACCATCAAATAAAAAGAGACAACTTTTAATACCTTCAATTTCCTTTGAGAACTTTTCAAATTATTGCAAATTTCAATGTTTCTTCAATCAGCAAAACCAATAAACAAAGTATATTGCTTCTGAGAATTGATATGTTTACTGAAATACTAAAAAAAAATTGAAATTAATTGTCTTAGAAGACGTCATAGTTCTCATAAATATCAGCGTTGACGAAGGTTGCGTTTGGTAGTAAACCCGTACCATTTCATAGGAAGTATGCGGCAACATAAAGCGGATACTCGTTAATCTTACTTTATGGGACGTTTCTTACTCATCTCGTGAATTAATCGCTATTTCCACCATGTCAACACATACGTTGTTTTCTTTTACGAAGCGATCTACACTTTATTTTCCTAATGCAATATAATAAAGCATTGAAAAGCGAAGATTCGCGTTAACATTTGAAACGTAGAAAGTTCCATTTTTTCTTTGTGTTATTGATGATAAGATACCACTGCTTTCAATGTGTGTTAGCTTGAACACGACGATTTCAAAACGACTTCCTGATTCTCGTCACACGCTCAATGTCAAAGGTCTTCCATTTCAATACAAAATGTCATCAAAAACAATATAATGAAAAAGTATTAATTACGCTGATTAATTTAGTATTCATCGATTTGGTGGACGTTATAATGAGAGTAGATGATCAAATTACTTGATAATTGAAGTATACGATAATAAGAAACAAAATATTTATAAATTTGCGTTTGATTCCTATAGATTTCAATGCCTTTTTTTGAATAGAACAAACCGAAAGTAGTCGTGCTTATAACTTAATGTTTCTAGTTAATTCCAACGACTTTTTGTGTGATATTTGAGAAGTTATTTAAAAATTGGAGCAAAGTGTATTAACATTATTGTATAAGTAAATATGCTTTTGATTGAGATAATGCAGAGTACGTAAATGCTGTTGTCAATTGAACGAATGTAAAGTTCAAGATTTCCTTTTTTGCAGCCATATCCCATATTTGTATGCCATATATTTGCGAGCAATTAGCGATGCGCTTTATTTGTATTTCGTCGGGATGCGGTAATGGTGAATGAGGCAACAGTTAACGAATGCGACATATCAACAACGGCGTTCGTCATTGTTCTCTGAAAACTGCTGCATGGAGCGGAGCGTCTGTAACTCATGTACATCCAAATCCGGAGAGAACAGATCGTTCTGCGTGTGGTAAATAAACTCTCAATTTGACATTTAAGTAGCAGAAGCGTCGAGTGAATACAATATCCGAGGAGAGGATTGTCCGGAGAAGTTTTCAAGGATACGCATTAAATGCGAGAAATTTGCAGAAAGCAATTAGTGAAATGTCGTCGCTTCGATTATTCATGGAGAACGAACCATGCAAATTTTTCGCTGGAGCAACGAAAAACGCAGCAACAGCTTGCACGATCTTCAATAAAGGCGTGCAGAACTATGTATTATTTATGTATCGTCGCATGAGGACAATAAAGATGAAAATGTCGCAATAAATCGAAGAGCATACAGAATAGTGATATAAGTGATGTTGCGGAGATAGCTTATGCAAATTACGCAGTCTTTTATATATAAATATCAAGAAGCAACAATAAATAACATTATAAAACGTTAACATTTTAGTAAAACTGAAACGTTTATTAGTTATCCGAGATATGAAATTAACGGATCATCGCTAATTTATAATGCTAATCACGCGTTCACTCCACATTTATTCCGATTTTATGCATACGTTTTTTCTTCTCGATTATCTTAAAGTCCAACTGAGAGGCGGAGAGTGAGAAAAAATGAGTTGAAATACACAAGAAGAGAAAAAAATGGATAGCGGCGTATTTAGTAAAGATGCCTTCGGCAAGGATGAACTAAATCTGGGTTATCCTCGAGACTGTTGTTTGGGAAGATTTTCGTACATCGGCATGTGCGTGCGGCGTGATATTTCGTAACGTTATAAGTGTATGCGGTTACATGCGCTTATAAACAAATTTTAATACATCTAATTGGAGATATTTTATTAACGGAAAGGTTAAATTAGCCGTAAAGTTCATCAAACATTTGTCGTTTAGTATTTCTATAGATTCATGCAATTCGATTCTAAATTCCTTATTTGGTGCTGCCGTTTGTTGTTCTCCAAGCACACATCTGCACTGAAAAACGCGAATCGAAAACCTTAGAGTCATCAAAACTAAACATATTTAATAACAACTGTGTACATTTCGCTTCGAACGTTCGAAGACGCTCTTAAAACGTACGATAATTTGCATATGCCATTTAAATGGCAAATCTCAATTTCTATGAAATTTTCGAGAAAGCGCGAATCTTTTGCAGGAATCGTTTGCAAATACAATGTATAACATATTTTATAATCGATTTAGTTTCCCAACGAAATCTTCGGCCGTGCGACTACGGGAATAACGTGAGAATTGGTTTTGGGTTCGTCGCCTCACCTCACCTTAAAGTTTCTAATAAAATATTATAATACGACGTGTCCAACTTACACTTTAGCGCAATTATTCATAAATAACGTGACATATTTATAATATGTATATATAAATAATACATTTTTCAAGAAAATTGTGTAATCAAAAGGTTTTGCTCCAAATTATGAAAGTATCATTTCGGGTTCGTCGTCTTACCTCACATTGAAGTTTGCCCCTGAAATAGAATACAACGTATATAGTTTACAGCTTATTATTTATTTGTATATAACATGACTTGTCGTAAATTGTAATCAAAATGTGACTCTTACAATACACTTTAAGTTGTTGCAATTATTCATAAATTGAATGACATATTCAACCGCAAATAATTATAATATGTATATATAAATAATACATTTTTCAAGAAAATTGTGTAATCAAAACGTTTTGCTCTAAATTAGGAAAGTATCATGTTGGGTTTGTCGTCTTACCTCTCATTAAAGTTTCCATTAAAATAGGATACAACGAATACAGTTTACAGCTTATTATTTATTTGCAAATAAAGTGACTTGTTTTAAATTGTAATCAAACTATATTTTCGTCTAAATACAGTATAATAGGACAGAAAAACAGCGGTCAATAGCCCTTTTTCAAGAAAAGTTTTTGAATTTAATTAGTTGTTAAAAGAATACCTTTTATGTCTGATGGCATATTTAAGTGCAAATAATTGTAATATGTATATAAATAATACATTTTTCAAGAAAATTGTATATTCAAAAGGTTTTGCTCCAAATTAGGAAAGTATCATTTAGGGTTCGTCGTCTTACCTCTCATTAAAGTTTCAATTAAAATATGATACAACGTATATAGTTTACAACATATTATTTATTTGTAAATAACATGAATTTTTGTAAATTGTAATCAAAATAGATTTTCGTCGAAATACAATAAAATAGTACGGAAAAACAACGGTCCTTTTTTAAGAAAAATTTTTGAATTTATTTAATTGTTAAAATAATACCTTTTTGTATGTAACATGACATATTTAACAGCAAATAAGTATAATATGTATATAAATAATACATTTTTTTAAGAAAATTGTATAATCAACCTTTTGATTACTCCAAATTATGAAAGTATCATTTCGGGTTCGTCGTCTTACCTCTCATTGAAGTTTCCACTGAAATAGGATACAACGAATACAGTTTACAGCTTATTATTTATTTGTAAATAACAATACTTGTTGTAGATTGTAACCAAAATATGACTCTTACATTACACTTTAGCTTGTCGCAATTATTCATAAATAGAATGACAAATTTAACCGCAAATATTTATAATATGTATATAAATAATACATTTTTCAAGAAATGTAAGTAATCAAAAGGTTTTGCTCCAAATTATGAAAGTATCATTTCGGGTTCGTCGTCTTACCTCTCATTAAAGTTCAATGTATTTTTATTAGTAATTACGTTTAAATAGTCAAACTTAATTGCTAAATTATTTATATAATTATTGTTAAGAAAACAATATACCTTTACAAAAACTACTAAATTTTCAATAGATATTTTGTAACTATTATTAAATGTACTGTTATTATTCACAACAAAGATACAATGAATATGATTCCATTTTGCTCGATAAATCGTTGCTGGAATGGCAGCATTTACGAAATTCCCAATTGGGTTTCGTTCGCTGAAATATGTGGAAGTAGAAAATTCGTGTGTTTCATTGCGCCAATTGCGAACGGCGGCTGCAGAAGAAGCGGCCGTAAAATTAAGTGTCGTCGTCAGCGTGGGGAAACCCAAACATCCCCTTCTATGCACATCTCCTTCGACGGTATATAAAGATGCGCGGATAATTGCAGTAATGATATAACGTGCATTGTTGTATATTGTTGTTGACACACACACAGACCGGCTGCTGATATCATGAAAACGGTGAGTTTCACTTCGTCTTTGGCCACACAGAGTGTGCAACTCTCGGCAGACGTAATATTTATCATTCACTTTAAGTCAGATTCTCTAAGTGCGTTCTTTATCTTTTCATTTTCCCGTATTCCAGCTGTTGTTAGTCCTGTCGGTTGTCGGGGTTTGCGTTGCGAGACCGCAGGGTGCAAAGGATGCGACGATTGTGCGGTACGAGAGCGAGAACGGCGGTGCCATCGATGGGTACAAATTCGGGTTCGAGACGAGCGATGGCACCAAGCGCGACGAGGAGGGCACCCTTAAGGACCTGGGAGGAACCGAAGGGCCGGCCATCGTGATCAAGGGATCCTTCACCTGGACCGACCCCGAATCCGGGCAGACTTTCACCATCAACTTCGTCGCCGACGAAAACGGATACCAACCGGAGGGCGCGCACTTGCCCAAATAACTGCAGCAACTCTATTCTCTCTACAACCCAGTTTTCTTTACTTTAAACCGTTTGCTCATTTGTTCATATAGTTCTCTTTTTTTGTGTTTTTTTTTATATTCCGTGGGTAAAGATTTTATAAATAAATTGATATAAAAACGAATTTTCCAAGTCCATTATTAATCCATGAAAACTAATTAATGTTGTAAAGATAACACTATTTCATCACAGATCACATAACATTATTTCATTTTCAACTATTGAAACATAAAAAGTACTTTAAATCATTCATAGTTTATAAAATGTTAGAAAAACGTCTTGAAATTGATAATAATTTGCAATGAAATTGGCTCTGCTTAAGACACATAAAAAGTTAAAGAAAAAATAAACAAATTGTATTCAACCAACAAGAATTTGAAATGATTATTCTAATATTATATCTTTTACTTTCAGTTATTTATATTTTGTATTCAATTATAATGATTTATTAACTATATCTCTTTTTTATGTAATTCATGTGTATTAAATAAAAGTATGCACGTTTTCCCTTCAAGTAACATCAAATTTTCAAATCAATCACGTCTCCAAGAGCATCCTTGACCTTTACTTACTTATATAGCAATACATTGGAATGACTGCTCCGTCGGGAGTTTCAAATCTTCTTAATGACGACTCCAATTATGTACCAAGTAGATGGATAATACAGAAAATAGTAATTTACGAACAATAAACATAATGCTTGTTCTTTTCTTCTGTAAACTTTAATTAATTAAGTTTTACGGCCAGCTTTCACTTCGCCACAAACGCAGATAAAAATAGATACACTGTGTGATGCAATTAAGATCCTAAATTAACAAATAAAACACATCTTCGTCCACGCGTTTTGTAATCTCTTATGTCAGAGTCATGGCATGTGCGTTTGTGTTGAATATTTTTCGCATATCTATTTCATTTAACTTCTTATAAATCACTTTAAATAATCATTAGATAATCAATCATTATCTCATATTTATTGTAAGTTATGCTAATTATGTTTTATTTAATTAATTTATGAATTAATTATAACTTAGTTTTAAATATCATTAACTGAATTTCCATTCGTAACATTATTATTATAATATCTTTTATTAGACTGAAAGACCTATAGTCTATAGCCGTTTGCAGCAATAGCGTTTCTATTGTATTTAGTTTATAAATTCTGTAATTGTTGTTGCAATAAGTCTTATTATTATGTATCTTTTGTGAATGTTACTATAATTATAATTTGTTATTACTTTTAAACGAAACTAAGAGAAGTGTTTTGAGTTGAAATTTTTCAACACAAATATTGTATGTAACAAAATCAATTTTCAGAAAACATCTCTTTCTATTTTTTTGCATAACTGCTTCAAAATGTATTTGAGTGTGTCTCTGAGAGGAAAAACTCAGATTTTATAAAGATTGTTGTTAATATTATAAAGTAATGTTGACCTAATTTCATTTGCTTAGTTATTTGCAAAGAAGACTTTGCAAATGCATTTTCGATATCGTGTTTTTGTAGTGAATCTTACCTAATCTTACCACGCAAAAGCAATATCTAGATAACACGTCTTCGTTTCGAGATGATGCGATTTCAAGAGAATTCTAAAAACATTTATTTGCATCATTCATTGCGCTTTTACAATGTAAATGTATTTCTAAACTATTGCTTGTAGTCTTTATCTCTGATTTAGACTACTAAATAATCAAGTGTATTCGTGTTGGCTGTAGACAATTTAACAGTTAAATGAATATTTTCTACAAGAAACTTCACTTTTTAACAATATTTATTTCCAAATATAAAAGGAAAAATTTATCAATATTAAGTTATTGCATGTTGTTAATTGCATAGAGATTACACATGATTGATATGTAATACAATTTACGGGATTGATGAATGAAATTGTTAAATAATATTGGAAGATGATTTAAGTAAAAGTGTGACTAAATATAAAGGTCAAATAAAAACATCTCATTTTGCAACAAAATCGCGTTGGTGTTGAAGATTTTGTTTTTTTTATGTAACGAATTTCGGGTATAAAAGATGCTCAAAAGAATTGTGTGACATAGTTGAATCAACGAACCAACAAACAACACAAACATGAAACTGGTAAGTTGTTGAGAAGTTTAAAGTGAAGAATTGGGTGATTTTAATTGATAATTTGCAGATCATTGCTTTCGCCGCTCTCGTTGCCGTAGCTTTGGCTGCCCCACAACACAAGGAAGATAAGGATGCTTACGTAGTTAAGCAAGAATTGGACAACATCGGTGTTGATGGATACCAACATGCGTAAGCTATACAAAGCCAAATGGGCATTGATCGGTCTTTATATTAGGGTGTTTGCAGCTATGAGACCAGCAACGGAATCTCCGCTTCAGAACAAGGACAAGTCATCAACGCTGGTACCGAAAACGAAGCTATTGCTGTCCGTGGACAATTCTCTTACGTCGCAGATGATGGACAAACTTACACTGTAACCTACGTAGCTGATGAGAACGGTTTCCAACCACAAGGAGCTCACATCCCACAACCGGAATACTAAATAGTTGCCAATAATTATGTTCAAAAAAGGGAAAATCTTTGATTAAATTAAATTAATTTATCAAAATATTATTGATTATTATTTTAACCTCTTTATTGTGATAAAAATGTATATGCGTTACATTCCCCAACTATCCTAGTTTCATATGCATCTTTTATATACATTCTATCTATTATAGTTTTCGAGAAAATCGCATAAAAGTGAAGACACTGCTTTTCGCACGATAATTTTTCATTTCTTTAACTTTGAAAGCGAATTGCAGCCAAACGGCTCTAGGCACAGCAATAAATTAATATGCGTTACATTCCTCAACTATCCTAGTTTCAAATGCATCTTTTATATCTTTTCTATCTATTATAGTTTTCGAGGCACAGCAATATATGAATATGCGTTACATTCCCCAACTATCCTAGTTTCATATGCATCTTTC
>JAFMTC010000414.1:276946-293828 GCA_018845635.1 Nicrophorus orbicollis
GGCACAGCTATAAATTAATATGCGTTACATTCCTCAACTATCCTAGTTTCATATGCATCTTTAATATCTTTTCTATCTATTATAGTTTTCGAAAAAATCGCATAAAAGTGAAGACACTGCTTTTTCGCACGATAATTTTTCATTTCTTCAACTTTGACAGCGAATTACAGCCAAACGGCTATAGACACAGCAATAAATGAATATGTGTTGTATTCCTCAATCATCCTAGTTTCATAAGCATTTTTCGGATCAAGTCTATCTATTATAGTTTCCGAGAAAATCGTTAAAATGTGAAGATGCTGCTCTTTTTCGTACGTTAATTTTTTATTACTTTAACTTTGCCTGCGAATTGCAGACTCTGCTTTTTCGAAGCTAAAAACGTTTCTTCATGTTTGACAGAGAATTTCGTGTAAATGAAAACCGTTACCTGCATAGCAATAAAGACGTATTAAAGAGCTTTAATTTGGTTATTCAACTATGAATATCTTGTGCATACTTTTCAAGATGTAAGCAAAAATTGTGAAATTTTCATAATTTTAAGTATTTATAAAACATGAACAACAATAAACTTAATGTGACCAAATCTTTCAGCCAAACGAGACAATCAATGTTTGCAATTAATCACACCCAAAAAAAGTATTCTATAAAATATGATTTGCCCTTAAGAATCGTTAAAATATGGAATTTAACTAAATTTGTTAAACAAATGATTCTATTTAATATATTCGTTACTGAATATTAATGTAAACCAAATTAAATGATATTCAAGTATTCAAATTACAAGGAAAAAAAATGAAGCGACAAAATCGAAAGGTCACAACGCATCGCGTCTGTTTTGCAATGATCCGTTCGTCTCTGAGGTTGTTTCTTCATTTTTATTATGGAAAAAAATTCGGGTATAAAAGATGATCGAATTTACATCTTCACCACAGTCAGTTCAATCGACAGACCAACAACAACAACAACAAAAATGAAATTGGTGCGTAATGAAAAGTGTACATTGGAAATTTTTGATTGATAATTGATAATTTGCAGATCATTGCTTTCGCCGCTCTCGTTGCCGTAGCTTTGGCTGCCCCACAACACAAGGAGGATAAGGATGCTTACGTAGTTAGGCAAGAATTGGACAACATTGGTGTTGATGGATACCAACATGCGTAAGCTATACGAAGCCAAATGGGCATTGATTGGTCGTTACATAAGAGTGTTTTTAGTTATGAGACCAGCAACGGAATCTCCGCTTCAGAACAAGGACAACTCATCAACGCTGGTACCGAAAACGAAGCCATCGCCGTCCGTGGACAATTCTCTTACGTTGGAGCTGATGGTGTCACTTACACTGTCACCTACGTAGCTGATGAGAACGGTTTCCAACCACAAGGCGCTCACATCCCAAAAGATGATCACTAAACTGTTATAAAACTTGATGAAGACACCCATATAGCAAATTAAATTATTTCTACATACTTTACCTTGTTTTTCTATTATCCTCTTAGTATACTCACTTATGTATAACAATTACAACAATCGTTACACATTGCAATGAATATCCCATATGATGAAACTCTTATATTCGTTATATAAGTATTTGTATTTAACAAATATATTATACAGTGGTACTTTAATGTACGAGTGTTTTGAGAAACGAGCGATATTTTGCTTTGAGATGAGAGCAAGATTTGAGATACGAGGAATAGCATACTTCAAGACATCAACAGTTACTCCCACCTCAGACTAATTGCTTTGATATACGAGCAATTTGACATACGAGCAAGGTTACGAAACTGTATTTGAATTCTGTTTAGTATTATTCAAAATACTTGCTTGTTCCTTAATGATTTTCCAAATGTATAATATATTAATATTAGACTATTCTCATTAGCTTTTTATACATGTAATCAATATATATTAACTAATAATCAGACATGTATAGAATTCTAAAGCACCTACACAATTCTACTTAATCAATCGAATTACATAATGAAACTCACGTCTAACATCTAAGATTTCAAGCACATAATGTATGTGTATTCAAAAAACTACATGGAATTATTTATTCACACTTTAAACATTGTGTATGTGAAATTAATAATGAAAATAGTTATTCAAAGAGCGAAAATATAGTCAATTTGAGATTTGTTGTATATTTTTCTGCTAATAATTTGTTGATGTGTTACGAAAACTAATTGCAATAATTCGTAACGATTGCATACGTTTAAGCCTTTTTTTTTCGTCGAAATTTATATTGAATTCGTACATCATCTCTTAATTTGTGTTGAAGGTCTTAATAGATGTTCCTCCAGTATTAACATAATTGAGAAATTAGCGTGAAGGATGTTAATGAATTCATTATTTCCTCACGTGTAAACCATTAATGGTATAATTAGTGTAATTAGTGTAACAATAATCGAAAGATTGTTCACGCCCACTCGATGAATCTGAATCGTAATTTCCGATGAGAATGAGATTCCGAAAATTCAAGTAAAAGTGATGCGACGAGAATTAGAGGTCATCGGACATCTTATTTTGCAAGAATGTTTAGTCGTATATCTTTTTTTTGTATACGAAATTCACGTATAAAAGGTGGTGAACCGCGTATTTTGACCATAGTTAGTTCAATCTACGAACCTACAACAGCTACATCATGAAACTGGTACGTTGTTGAGAAGTTTAAAGTGAAGAATTTGGTGATTTTAATTGATATTAATTGTAGATCATTGCTTTCGCCGCTCTCGTTGCCGTAGCTTTGGCTGCCCCACAACACAAGGAAGACAAGGATGCTTACGTAGTTAAGCAGGAATTGGACAACATTGGTGTTGATGGATATCAACATGCGTAAGCTATATAAAGCCAAAAGGGCATTGATTGGTCGTTACATAAGAGTGTTTCTAGTTATGAGACCAGCAACGGAATCTCCGCTTCCGAAGAAGGACACGTCATCAACGCTGGTACCGAAAACGAAGCCATCGCCGTCCGTGGACAATTCTCTTACGTCGGAGCTGATGGTGTTACTTACACTGTAACCTACGTAGCCGATGAGAACGGTTTCCAACCACAAGGCGCCCACATCCCAAAAGACGATCACTAAACCACAGACTGCTATGTAAACCGATTATGAGAATTAAATTATTTTATAAATAATAATTACCTGCTTTTCTTTATCAAACGAGATTTCCTAACAACAATTTCGTAATAGTAATTGTGAATGGAAATTGTGAGTATTGATGAGTAATGCAAATTACGCTTATTACCGCAGAAAATGTCAAAACTTTTATACATTTGCAGTGCACCTCGTTAAGCTGAACAAATAGATGAAGTAGGCAATTTAAATGTATCGAAAGTAAATTCTTGCCTGTAATCATTTCGTCATATGTTTTGAAATAATGAAATAACTAGTTTTTAGAAATAACTAGAAGGTGAATTATTTAATATGAATATATTTTAATTCTATCTATTTCATGTAATAAGTGGTATTCTATATGAAATGAATAGACTTAAACAGCAATAATTACAAGAGAAGTAAGCTTTCTTTTAAAGAAATAACTAAAAGATGAATTATTTAATATGAATATCTTTTAATTCTGTCTACTTCATGTATTAGGTGGTATTCTATATGAAATGAATAGACTTAAACAGCAATAATTACAAGAGAAGTAAGCTTTTTTTTTAAAGAAATAACTAAAAGGTGAATTAATTAATATGAACATCTTTTAATTCTGTCTACTTCGTGTATTAGGTGGTATTCTATATGAAATGAATAGACTTAAACAGCAATAATTACAAGAGAAGTAAGCTTTTTTTAAAAGAAATAACTAAAAGGTGAATTATTTAATATGAACATCTTTTAATTCTGTTTACTTCGTGTATTAGGTGGTATTCTATATGAAATGAATAGACTTAAACAGCAATAATTACAAGAGAAGTAAGCTTTTTTAAAAGAAATAACTAAAAGGTGAATTATTTAATATGAACATCATTTAATTCTGTCTACTTCATGTATTAGGTGGTATTCTATATGAAATGAATAGACTTAAACAGCAATAATTGCAAGAGAAGTAAGCTTTTTTAAAAGAAATAACTAAAAGGTGAATTATTTTAATTCTGTCTACTTCATGTATTAGGTGGTATTCTATATGAAATGAATAGACTTAAACAGCAATAATTGCAAGAGAAGTAAGCTTTTTTTAAAGAAATAACTAAAATGTGAATTATTTAATATGAACATCATTTAATTCTGTCTACTTCATGTATTAGGTGGTATTCTATATGAAATGAATAGTCTTAAACAGCAATAATTACAAGAGAAGTAAGCTTTTTTTTAAAGAAATAACTAAAAGGTGAATTATTTTAATTCTGCCTACTTCATGTAATAGGTGCTAGTCTATATGAAATGAAAATAGCAATAATTACAAGAGAATTAAGTTTTTTTTTTAAGAAATAACTTGAATGGGAATAATGATGTTTTGCGTACGAAAATTGGGTTGAAACGAAGCCGAAAAGAGGTATTTCCCATGACAAATCCCCGAATTTATCGCCGGTGACAGGATAAATGCGTGTCTCGTCTTCGATCCAGGTGCGGGGGCTTTCGCTTTTTTTTTGCTGCGATTTCGCTTTCCGCGCTGCGTGAACGATGATGAATGCACGAAAGCGAGTTTCGGGAATCCGTCCGTGCCTCCTTTAACCCGGATTCCAAGAGAATCCGGTGTGCAGAAGAACGTGGCATCTTCCATCAAGATGCGCGATCGAAACCAACCATCACGACGTTGCTATTTGGAAAAGTTCATTAAGAGCGTTCGAAAAATTCGCAGAAACAAGAATAGATCGGATTCCTCTGTTATCTTGTCAACATTAATTTTCGGTTCGATTGTGTAATCTCGTTGTTGTCTATGCCTTGAGATGAGAAATTGAAGAAAAAATGCGTTTATGAAAATGTTTGCTCAGATATGGATAATTGAAAAAGTAGAAGTGCAGTTGATGCAGAATTACATAATGCGGACCGGTAATGTCAGGAGCTGTGGAAGAACAAAACGCTGTTTGCATTGTGAGAGAGATGTCTTTTAATTATCATTGGCAATATGTGCATAAGTGTGTCACATAAAGAATGAGAAGCGTATGTACGTGTTGATGTGTGCTGTTCTGTGTTGGATTCCATTCGGCGTCGGCTCCGGAGCTGCTGCTGCGGCAGGCGGCTGAGGGAAAGGCAGAAGATGAGTTCTGACCTATTACCTCACACGCGAAAGGTCATTTGACACAACGCAGAATCTCTTTGAACTATAGGCCAAAGTTAAAACGGCTATGACCCAAAAGACCATTTCTGCACTCCCAATTGGGAATATGCCCTGCGACAGGGTTCAATCGTAATTAAGACACACACACTCTATGGTCTGGGCTACGGTAGAAGCCCATGCAATTTCATAAATGATCGTCTCTGGCATTCTAAACAGTAAACAGTGCACGTACAGTTATGCAGGCTGACATTTTGTTCGGCTGCCTCTGCCGCCCCTGGCAAGGACACTCTCATCTCCTGACCACGAACAGTTTACTATTTCTCGTTTCCAGTGTGCGCTCCTCTCTCGCCGACATCTCCCGGATTATCCACTCAAGGATCTGCACATAAATTCTGATCGGACTATGTAACATTACGTTAATCCAATCATTGCTGCCCTATCTTCTTAATCTAAATCACTGCCACAATCCAACGAACATCCAACATATTACCGAATCATCACAGACGCATTTCAATTAGTTAGTTAATTTTCACAAAGGATGCCAAAAGCTATTTGGTTTTATCGTCCTACTTTCATTGCTAAAATAATATAATGTCAGACAACGACTTTTAAAGACCTTTATTCAAACTTATAAATGTTTACATAGAAGATTTTCTTATATAATATTTTAGATAATCAATTTTGGAAACTTTCGTACATCAAAGAATTCATTCAAAATTCACAGGAAAAGAAATCATTCATCATCAATTTACGACTTTTTAGATCATTTTACATTGAAAAAATACGATTTTTTTTCCATAAATTAGATATAATACTTCTCTTAATCATTAACGAATGGTTATTGTCTCATTAATAACAATATTACAAGTATAATTACAAGAAAACAATATTCACAATAAAAATTATGAAAAAAGAAAATTACATTACTGAAAAGTGCTATTAATTATAAGTGTTTTAACTCGTGTATCTTTAATATTTCACAGTTTCAATGACTTAAAAGAAACAACTTAAGTCCAAGAAATAAATGAATAAAAACGATGCTTAAATCTGAATGTTAATTTATTTAGAAATCACTTAAACAAAACTTATATGTCAAGTTAAATACTGCCTTTGACCAGAGGCGAGTGGTGATCTTTCACCGTTAAAGGTATTATCTTCCATCTGCAATTATTATTATCGGTTGCGTCAATTGTCCGAATAATAATTTCCAAACATTTGCAATCCATCTACGAATGCCATTCATCTTATGTATTCACTTTTTCTAAACTTTACAGAATTTGCACATCGGATTTTGATTAATATATTTATTAATTTGTTGAGGCGTTTCATAAACTTTTACTTTAATCACAAAAAAAAGTGACTAAAAGGCTAACGACCTAAATTTTTCGGCCCAAAGTTGTGTGATTTGTATGATGATGATGTATGATTTATTTGTATGATGATCAATTATGATACACATTGATGAGAAACCCTTTCTTTAAACCCTTTTTACTAATTCGAAATGAAATAAAGACAGAATTTCATCAAAAATTTCATAAATCTTTGTATTCCATAATCGTTAAGTTAAAGTCCATTATTAATACAAAGTCTTTATGTTATTTTGAAGTGAAAATAAACTTGAAAGAGTAACTTATTATAGGCAACCCAACCATCATTTATTTCTGCAGACTTCTAATTTAGATCATCTAAATTAGTTTTGATGAGTTTAAAATACATATTATTACATATTCAGAGGTAGACGTATTGTCACATCCAATTGAAGTTTACAATATCCACAATTTTTTTAGTATTGTTTTGACAATTTGTTAATCAGTGATTCAATTTTATACAGTTCTTCTAAAATAATTTATCACGAAGGTAATTAAATTAAGAAATAATCTAGTTACAATTGAAAATCTGTCATTATTAATTTTATTAATGACTAAAAATCGCATTAACTTTTGTAATTATCTAAATTTTACTTGAATAATTTACTTAATAAGAGGGTTTTCTTACCTAAATTACACATTTTTATGAATTTCAATTGACTATATGAGATTAACTAGCAAGTTTAATATTCTAATTATCATAATTCTATATGTTTGAACAAGTTTATTTAGGTTTTAAGTACCAAATTTGAAAATTAATCAATTAATATGTTTCATATGTTTCCTACAATTTATTTCACCTGAGTTTTATTAAATTTGTAATACAAGTATTTAACAACTACTTAGTTTTGTAAAGTGTTATTAGAAGTGTGTTGTAAATATGAAATGTGACAAGAGAGGGAAGAGAGATTAGTCTAAAATTGCTCTAAATTCAATAAAATATATACATAAATCTGCATCCTTTGGCCAATTCGGTCAAGTATTCTTCGTCTTTGTTGGCTGGTCTAAAGGACGGCGCATCTTCCGGCATTAAGTCGATGTAACCAGCTTTAACAGCCAATTTCTGGGATGCAATTGATGTGAATAAAGTGACGCTTATTTGGATGCCACGCGCTTTGCAAAGTGGTTCCCTGCAATTGCAAAACATGTACATCCTTCTTAGGAAGCAGACAAAGGGAATATTTCCGTTACCTAGCCTTCAGTATCTGCAAACCGATGCTTTCGCCTCTGTACTCCGGCAAAACGTAAAGCCCAACGGCGGACAAATAATCCCTGATGTTCAATTTCTCCATCTCCTGCTTATAGCCGGGGATATATTTATCTTCGTACTCTAAAAATAGCTTCACTTTCTCGTTGGTGCACTGTGAAAGCATTCGACGTTAGAAAAAAATGTTACAATTTCAGTCTTAATTACTTGGAAATTAGCGTCATCGGGCTTCCGGCGGCTGGTGCAGTTGAATCCAACCAGCTTCTGGTTCCCATCGTTGTCTTTGGTGAAGCAAATCAAACCGTACTTCTGACGCAATGTATGCAAATACAGCTCCTTCATCTCAGCCATGGCCTCCTCATCTTCGGTTATTCCTGCAAATCAATATTATATAATTACGTTTATTTGGTTGCATATATTAATCGATCGATTGATATACGAAAATGATGCGTACTCAAGAATCTGCAAAGCGGCTCGTCGAGGATAAATCCTTCGAAGAGGACTTCAATAACGGCATCAAAATGCTCTTCGGTTAAATCTTGCACCCAATACTTGCGCTTGAAGCCATCACGTTCACGTCCTTCGAATTCCCTCCAGATATTTGGGTATTTCCATCCGCTTGGCTTGTCCGCACACATTTTAGCTTCGGTACTGAATAATAGAACCTTGCGTGACTAATTTGAACAGTCCGCTATCTAAATCTTAGATTTGGGAAAATTACAACGTGCAATCTATTAATAATAACAGATTCGTTTTGTACTGTTATTTATTCTTGTATCGAGTGTTAGCATTCTTTTCGAATTAAAACAGTTGTTGAAGCGTATCACTGTGTAAAAGTTATTATCATTTAAGAAACTCCAATCATCTATAGAAACGGTTCAGTGTAAATAAAACAAGCTTAGATTAATTCTGTGATAATAACGCTGTTTGTGTTTTACTACGAAGCAGTTGCAAGTGCTTCTAACACGGAGATGGAATTCCCTAACATCGAGCGACCGGAGGGTTCCGTCTATCCGAAAACCTACAAGGAATTTGAAGGGAAGTTGAGGGACGACGGACGCCGCAAGTACTGGATACAAGATCTCACCGAAGAGTACTTCGATGAAGTCGTCAAGGGATTCGTTGAGGGTTTCTCCGTGGACGAACCTTTGTGCAAATACACGAGTAAATTCAATGCAAATACCCGGAAAGCGGATGGTAAACTTTTGATTTTATAGAAAGCGACGACGACGAGGATGAATTAGGTGAATGGAACGACCTGTGGATGTCAGCGCTTAAAGAGAAACTGAGTTTGATCTGTTTAACGAAAAACGAAGAAGGTCAAACGAAAATCGCCGGATTCAATTGTCTCGTCACATTTCACAAAGATGAAAAATTCGAGGTGTTTAATATCAGTTTTTTTTATATAATATTACATATTTATTGATTCATCATTCATTCATCAACAAAGAAAATATATAGTATCCACTTGATTTACAACAATTGAGTATTTACAATTAATGAGTGTTGATTTCGACGAGTCATTGCGAAATTTGACTCTCATTGTGATAAGGCTCTTATTACAGTGACTTTTTGGGTATCGACGAGTCACTGTTATTAAATTCCGTATCAAATGATAAGAAATTAAGTTCACATAATCTTATAGTCATTGTAAATCGTAATATCTAATGCATGTGTACGTCATTGATCTTTAAATTTATGCATTTTTATTATCACAATTATAATTATTAAGATAATGAGATGACTTATTCATGTTCATCAATATTTCAGCCGCAAAGCGAAAACAGCAGAAACGTGTTCGGTATCTTCAAAAATATAAGCGACCAAAGGAACGCTTTCGAAGAGTTCAAGATGGATATGTATCTGTCGGCGATTGGACTTTACGTGTATCCGGAATTTAGGGGCGAAGGTATCGGACAGTTGTTGTTGGACGCAAGGTTCGCTACTTTCCGGTTTTCCTAACAGCTTAATCTCATTGTTTGTCTTTCAGGAAAGATATAGGGAAATTCTTGGGATTCAAAGCTAGTTTAACTTTCTTCACTTCAGCCGTGTCTCAGAAGCAGGCCTATCGTGTGGGATTCAAAGATTACGTCACAGTTCCGTACGCAGAGTTGATCGAAACCCATAAAGATTTTCTATTGCCAGGCATCCTGGAAAACAATAAGGAACTTAAATACATGTACATGCTGTATTAAATGTATCAAGTTTTTGAATGGTATTAACACCAACAGCACTCATATAAACTTCAACTTACGATGCATTATTTTAAACCACATCTTCAATATAAACAATAGTATACTTCCTATCATTCATTAACAAAGGTCAAATGATCACAATACAATTCAGTTTATACATATCTACGTGATATATTCTATTGAATAGTAGTTATACTACACAATTTTATACATGTTATCTGTAAAAATTAGTCACATATAATAATTAATATAAAAAATGTATTATTTAAACTTTGAACTAAATATATTTATTCTTCAAATTTCATATCTAATAGAATTAGATATAAATGTATCCATATATGCCTTTCACGTTGGCCTAGTTATTAATTTCTAAACCAAATACAAATAATTTATTGATAAGATAATCCCATGCAACGCTTGTTGCATACTTTCTTCATAAAAAAATATATGCAACATAAACAACATTTTTATTAAGATTAAAGTGTGATCAATCAATAGGATTAACGAAATTTGTTAATAAATTTCACACAACCCATCGTGCGCAGGTGTTGTTGAAGTTGTGTTTGATATTACCTGATTTAAATTCTCATGAAGTTAATTAAAATAAATACTTGATTTAATTAATTTTTAAGTTCCATTACAAAAGGGAATCAATTATATGATAAAATATGATGATATTTTGTGTAAAATATCTGTTTTAAAATGTTTAAATATAAATCTAAATAATGATAACTTAAGTAAACTTATAACTTAAAATAAGGCAAAACTATATCAGTTTTTGTATTTTTACTGTGTAGATCATGGTTTACGTCCATAAGAATCTTTTGTAAAGTATTAATTATGAAATGTGTATGGAAAATATTTTTAATACTGGACTTAGGTAACAAATTTTAGAAGTTTTATTTAAAAAGAAAATAGTTACTTTTACCTAAGATTCAAAAAAGTTTGAACTGTTCAAATATATAGATAATAAGGCAACAAATGTTCCAACTTTACGCTCAAGAAGACAATTATTTGTAATAAGTGAAGTTATAAATCAAGAAATGATTATGGTTTCTACACTCTGGAAGATGTAAGCTGCGGTGTTGGAGATGTGAGGATATGATGTGGACGAATGCATTTGAAGCATCGAATTGAAAGGAACCTTAATTTGAATTATCTAATCAAACATAGAGCCGGAGTAATGATTAAATTGCCTTTTCTCTATTTATTTTTTTGATTTGATATTCTCCGTTCGTGCATGTGTGTGTGTGTGTGCGTCCATGGAATGGATAAAATGCGCGATGCGGTCCCTCCACTAGCCAGTCCGAATTCGTCCCAATCGAGATGGAGTTACAAACTGTCCAACGTCCCGCCGGATCCGAATACCCGAAGATCTACAAGGAGTTCGAAGGGAAACTGGTCAAGGATGGCAAACGCCGCAAGTACTGGATCCAGGATCTCACCGAAGAGTACTTCGAGGAAGTCGTCAAGGGTTACACCGAGGGATTCATGTTTGATGAGCCCCTGTGCAAATACTCAAGTACGCACTTTGAAGCTGCGCTTAGATCTGAAAACTTTCAATGATCAAGCATTCTTCAACTTTTGCAGGATGCGGCGAGGATCCGGCTTGCGTCGCCGAATGGGCCAAAGTGTGGATGTCCTTCCTGAAGGAGAAGATCAGCTTGATCTGCTTGACCAAAGACGATGAGGGCAAAACGAAAATAGCCGGATACAACTGCCTGCATGTGGCCCACAAAGTGGAAGATTACGAAGTAAGATTCATTCAATTTGATTCCAAATACACGCATAGAAATATTCACACTCGCAGTTGTTAGAATCATGCTTTGTGATATGAAACGAGAGGTCAGTTTTTTTTGTGTGGTTCGTAGTTCCTGTTTAATGTTATTTTTCATGAAATTATCTGAAACATTACAGTAATGAAACGATTATTACGTAAGGAAACATTACCGATAAGGTTTGTTTTGCATCGCACGTTTTGCAAATATTAGAAAATAATCATTTTACAGAAACATTAGACTGAAATAGATAGTACAAAACAAATGAATTAAATTCATTTTGTTTGTCACCATATTTAAACATAATTGCTTTAATTTCCGGAGTCCGCACTTAATCAATATCAATTTCATTATGAGAACACACAAATAAGAAATCGATCTTGACTCAAGAATCGTAATTGCTTCTCCGAATCTAACATTGTGGTCTGCAATCTCTGTGTAAAAACTACGCTTAATTTACTTTAAATTGATTGCAAAGCGTTTAAATCAAATTATTTTAATGACATTTGTTTGTTTTCTATTGTTTTGCAAATTTGACATACTGCACGCATGATTATTATGTAATTTTACATGGGTTACTGCGTTTCTCAACCATCTCCAAACAGTTTTTCCTCCTCAATTCATTTGATCTTTGCGTCATTAATTAGAAAATGCAACAACAACATACACACACAAAAAAACTGTAACTAGTTTTGTAATTTAGCAAGTCACTGTGTGTCGAGTGATGATAAATCGGATCATGCGATAAGGCACTACTCAAATACACGAAATTTAAGTAGATAAATATATTACTTTTTTTTTCGCAATGATAGATTTTCGTCTTTCGAATTACGTCAGTATGAATAAGCTGGTTCATTTGAATGAAGAAGTACTTGTATGGATGATCGGAATTGTGGTGTAGCTCGTTCGGGATGAATTAAGTTGGACACGTGCCGACACCGAAGTACGCAAATCGAAAATCATGCTTAAAAGGAAGCCTTGATAACATCCGTTGAATAAAATTAACAATAATTACCTGATACAACAACGGAAAATTCGAATGATCGTTTGCTAATTTCTAATCGATATTCCGCCATGCTTTTTTTCTAAAACGTGTGCAAATTGAATTTGCACATGCACGAACTCCGAGATAAGGGAGTGTAAACAAAATGTGGATTACGCAACTTATTGAAAAATCGATTTTCAGCCGGAAAACGAAGGAACCAGGAGGATCTTGAACGTCTTGCAGTACGTGTGCGATCAGAGAGACGCTTTCGAAGAGTTCAAGATGGACAGGTACTTGTCAGCGATGGGTCTTTACGTGCTTCCCGAATTCAGGGGCGAAGGTCTGGGGCAAATTATTTTGGACACGAGGTATTGCCGTTTGCAGGAGTCGTGTTATTGGTCGATACATTGATTTTGATATTTCAGGAAAGATTTGGGTAAATTCCTGGGCTTCAAAGCCAGTCTGACTGCGTACACTTCGTTCATATCCCAGAAGCAAGCGTACAGGGCCGGATTCAAGGAATACGTCACCATCTCGTACGCCGATTTGGTGAAAGCCAACAAAGATTTCAAATTCCCCGGCATCGAGGAACACACCAAAGATTTCAAGTACATGTACATGCTGTATTAACCATCCTATCACGATGGTAGATTATTTGTAAATAAGTTAATTACGTTCAAATGTTGTTATTTTAGTTAGAAAAATATATATTATATTACTGTTACTATAATTATGTGCACCCACATTTCCAACTGCTGAATACATAGATAATATTCAATTACTATCTCAAATGTATGATTTAATCTACTGAAGTTACTCAATCCTTTAAATCGACATTGAAATCTTTATAATCAATAATCCAAGAAATAAGAAATTAACTGGAGTTTCAAAAACCTAACGCAAAGGACTAATGGCTACAATATTTCCAGCTTTAGAAGTTTTATAAACAATATAATTTCCATATTTTAACATTGTTGTTACATCAAACTTATATAAGTATCTTCAAAAATACTTTTCGTTTTTGTAAAAAACCATTGCAGCCAAACGGCTCAAGGTATTACAATACATTGACATGCTTCATAATCTCCAACTATTCTAGTTTTATATGCATCTTTTATATCCATTCTATCTTTTATAGTTTTCGAGAAAATTGCTAAAATGTGAAGACACTGCTAATGGCTGCAATATTTCCAGCTTTATAAGTTATACAAACAATATAATTTCCATACTTTAACATTGTTGTTACATCAAACTTATATAAGTATCTTCACAAATACTTTTCGTTTTTGTAAAAAGCCATAGCTGTATCACCGAATTCTGTTGTTCTCTTATTTCCTGTTCTGTTATTGTCTTCGTTTTTCAATTTACTTAGTTCTGTTGTTGCGCTTTTTCTTTTACTTTGTTCTGCTTAGGCACTGTACAATTATTATCGCAGATTTTGTTCTGTTTTTTTTTTCAAGTTCTGTTCAAACATGCGATTATACTTGTTCTCAGTTTTCCGATTACCATAAATTGTACAATTAACAACCAAGTATTGTTAAGTATGCAACCCAATAAACAAATGGTATTGAGTTAACGCTAAAACAATTGTCTACATTAATGTGATATGCTCACAATCACAGATATCAAGTTGCCTTTAATTAGTCATGGAAACATGATTACAACTAATTTTACTTGAAGAATCAAAGGATGTTTATGAATAATTAAATTACCACTTCCCTTTGTTAAAAAAAAACAACATGTATTAGTTCTTAAGAAATCTGAACATAGTTCTCTTATCAATCAATATTATCAAATCATAATTAAATAATATCTATTATTAGCATAGAAATGACTCAATCGTAAAAAAGCATACAAATGTTGAATGCAGGAAACCATATACAAATAAATTATCACAGCAAAACTGAAATCAAATATATTTTATCAGTTTCCTGCCATACTTGTGCATTTTTTTCTGTTTACTAAAATTTAAGTATCTGTTACATAATATATTGGAATTGAAACTTGCAATATAACTTTATATGTTATATAAAATGTTAATACTTATTGACTTAATTTCGTTTACTAATTGATCAACTGAATTTTTTTCACCAAAGTGTCCACTACAGTGGAAAACGATTGGTTGCCATCGATGAATTGAACTTCTGGACTTTTCATGTTCCTGTAGCCTTCAATTATACTACGAAATAATGTGAATTAGTGGTTATTGCTTTGAAATAGTAACAGTGATACTCACTTGTTTCTAAATATAGAATCATTCGCAATGCACTTCTCTTGTTCGGTATGTGTCTGCCTACAGGAAATACGCTTCAGCCTTTCGTTCTCATTGACGTTCAAGAAATAGACGGCGTCTGGTTTCAATAAATCCATCGGCCACTCGTACACCTCGTCGCCATTCGGTGGCAAACATCCACTCTGGGCAAGGGCGTACGCAACAGTCGAATGCCAAAACCTAGGAATCACAATATTTGCAACGTGTCCATTCATATTCAAACGCATCTACCTATCCAAAATAACGGGCTGCTTTTCCAAAATTTTCAGCATTTCAAGTGACGCAATGTAATTCCCCAATGCATAAAACGTGCCTCGCATTTCTGGATTTCCATCGAAATACGATCGTAAATCGTCGAATATCTGTGGTGGAGTTCTATGAAGCCAAGCGCCTATTTCCTTTGATACCTTCTTCGTAGTCGACGTTTTACCTAATCAAAGCAATTACGATTAATCCAATCAAGTTTACTTATCTTTTTATATAAAAACGTACCACAACCATCGAGGCCTTCAATGACTATCAACGGAAATTTCTTGGTAAATTGTGATGATGTTGATTTCAAATGGTCGTACTCTTTTAACATTGCCTTTATTTCAAATTTATCATTCCACTGCAAAATGGGTCAAATTAAAGTACGAATAATCAAATGCAATTTCCCTCTTTTCCAAAACGATACGTAATGTTTATTGATATTAAAAAATAATCATTTAAAAACGAAGATAAAAACAAACAAATACTTATTAGATAACTGTTTTTATTTTTAAATTTAATATTATCGATACGCACCTTATTTTCATCAATGACGTCATGAATTGATTGTAAAGATTTAAAAATTACAGGCATGTTTGTAATCTCTTTAATGGACTGTCGACTAAAACAATCGGGAACACACTGACTTGATTTGTTTCGCAATACTGCGAATTTGAAAACGGGGGAAACCCCGGCAACTAGTTTAATCATATTTGAATATACAGTTGCCTATATGAAAGGGATACTATTACAAATTATTGCGTCATCTATCCTTACAACCACAAGTAACCTAAAAGAAAATAAATTATGTTAATTTGTTCAATATGTAGTTTGTTATATTTCTTATACTTGTAATAATTAGATCATTAAGTATTAACTTGACTACTGGTAAACTGGAGGAACAAGTCTTAAATAATATTAATTGTATTGGACTGTGGTGTAAGACAATAACTTGAAACTTGGAAGAAAATTGTAGACTGTAGTGGTGCAGTCATGAATCGTTAATACATGGTAGCAAGTAAGTTTAAAACATTAGCGCAGTAACAATTACAAATGAAATAAAAAATCAAAAAAGATTGTATTTCAATCATATTCAAATCCATAATAAAAATAATTGATCTATATCTTTACGTAAATTTTTCATATTTTTAACATCGAATTACAACCAAACGGTTGAAGATACAGCAATCAATGAATATACGTTACATTCCCCAACTATCCAACTTTTATATGCATATTTTATAATCAATCCATCTATTATAGTTTTCGATAAAATCGCTTAAATGTGAAGACACTGCTTTTCGCACGTTAATTTTTCATTTCTTCAACTTTGATAGCGAATTGTAGCCAAACGGCTCAAGACACAGAAATACATTAAATTGCGTTACATTCCTCAACTATCCTAGTTTCATATGCATCTTTTATATCAATTCTATCTATTATAGTTTTAGAGAAAATCGCTTAAAAGTGAAGACACTGCTTTTCGCACGTTAATTTTTCATTTCTTCAAATTTGACAAAGAATTGCAGCCAAACGGCTCAAGACATAACAATAAATTAATATGCGTTACATTACTCAACTATCCTAGTTTCATATGCATC
>JAFMTC010000414.1:302751-333319 GCA_018845635.1 Nicrophorus orbicollis
AATAAACAAGTTTAAATGAAAATTTTGTTCGAAATTTCTGAAATTATTATCAAAAATTGGGAAGAAATTGGCTTAATAAACAAGTTTAAATTAAAATATTGTTCGAAATTTCTGAAGTTATTATAAAAATTGGGAAGAAATTGGCTTAATAAACAAGTTTAAATGAAGATATTGCTCGAATTTTCTGAAGTTATTATAAAAATTAGGAAGCAGTTGGCATACAAAATAAGTTTAACTAAACCTATTGTTTGAAGCAACATGCATTTCGCTGGCTTTTCCACCTTCATTAGAACCGGTATGTGCAGGTACGAGTTCGAATGTTTCAATCATTCAATCATTGTTCATCATTGAAAAACCGAACACCGAGAACGGGCTTACATTGTATTTGCTCGAAGTCTGACGGGAATATTTTCAATCCTCAAAGGTAACATTTGCAAATGCAATTCATGGATATGCTAAAATCGGAATGCAAACAATTGCATAGACAACCGTCCCAACAGCAAGTAGACATTAAGCAGACACACAAAGTGCGCGTTTCTTTGTCAACTGTTCACATTAATAACAACAAAATCTCTACAGATTTCGATCATTTTCAAATTATCAATTTGATGTTGAGCAATTTGCTCAGAGTCAAGGTGAACTACAATTAATGAAAGATGCTATTCATTTATAATACACATTTAGTCTTAAATTAACATTATGAATAATTCAAATTTTAATAGAGGAAGAAAAAAAACTTGAGAATCAGCTTGAATTCCATTCAGTACACGGCTTTTAATAAGCCGGTGCGATTCAAACATTCTTTAGATGTGCAAAGTTATTTTCGCTTCAAATCTGAGAGTGGAATTTTGATAAAATTAGATATAAATATCGATGCACGTATTTCGAAATTTGGTCTACGATTTCAGCAAGTCCGTTTCCAGCCAATGCATTTCCAAAATTCTTCCCCAAAGGGCACAATCCGAAATAGCTGTTACGTTACGAATGCAAATCAATCTCTTGTACTTACCGTGCAGCTAATTGCGGAACGAACGCACTCGATAAACTATAACTAGGCGCGCAGCTCTGAAGTGGTTTCACCGACTGAATCCAAGGTGTTTCTGCTAGGTGTCAGTCGAACCTAACGAACTCCTGGACCGGACCGTGCTTGCACAAAATAAAATCTAAAATGATTCTTCGGATCGCTTTTATCGTGCAGCCAACGCAACTTTTCGAGTTTGCGCGTCGAATTTTGTCCAAGAAGTACACACGCACACGCAATTTCCCGTTCCTTCCGCAAAACAAAGATTACTGCCAGCTAAATACAATTGCAATATATCACTAATAATAACAACATTTATAACAATACTAATTCAATACAATATTAGTAAAGATATACAAACGAATTGAATTAAAATCACCTACACCGTAGGTCTTTTTGTCCCAAAATTACTATAGCTTTTTCCATCATTTATTGCGAATAAATTGTGGTGCAGAAGATTCACGATATGTTTTAATGCCAATAAGGATTTCAATTTAAGTACTCTAATAATGATCATTTGTAATTAAAATCTATTAATTTAGAACGAAAAGATCTAAAATCTTAATATAATTGATCAATATTAACAATAATAGCATTTGTTACAAAAGAATAAGAGAAAAATGCAATTGCTGAAAAGGACTTTCTACCAAATTTATCAATTATCTACCTTTAGCAAATCTAAGTAATTATCATGTGTATGCGTATGTTTCTTGTCAGGCGAAAAGATAATAAATGTGTAATTAAACTAAAATAATTGCGTAATTATAGGAACGTAGTTCACGTAGTAATGTCATTAATTTGAAACTCGAATCTAGTTTGCTACAATTGCACGAAATTTGAAGCACACGTGCCAATTACCGGAGACGGGATACGCGGACGCAGATTTCAAGGTAATGTCAATGACACCCGAAATTGCGACGATCAATTTCGAGTTGCTTAGGGCCCCCCCAAAAAAAAAACAACGAACTGATGGCCAAGAAGGAAATTGCGACGATTTGATGTAATATTGCGTATCCGTCAGAGCGGACAACGCACATCCGAAAATTTGCTTGAAAGAAAGCTACGAACGTTTGTTGTTGTTTTTGTTATGGAGAACCGAAGTGGCGGTGGTCAAGGAACGACTTTAGAAACGGGCGTGCATGCGAAATTGCAAAGATCGCCTCGTTTTTGTCGTTCTCTTTCTTTTGGATAAATGTTATAAACCAGAATCTCGTGTTTTTTTTGTTCGTTGGAATGTTAAGCTCGTTACGAAACAAGATCGATCGATCGAAATCAACGCGACGCAACGTGAATTGATGAATGGAGGAGATTCCGCGGATTCGTTAAACAGAAATAGTGGATTTCACGTAGAAAAAAAAGTGATTAAGTGCGTTACATAAACGACAACAACATAGTGAATTCATTGTACAAAAGGTGCTGATATAAGTTTAACTGACAACTTTATGGTCAACTTTGTACAAACTGTTTTTAATATTAATGAAACTTCTCCGGTATTACAACTTTTAAACACACTAATAGATAAGAATCGCTGAGATAACCCAAATCAGATAATTCATTTTCTGAAAAGTAGATTTACATGAACGTTTTCGCACCCCCAAAAACAAGATCATTCTACGACCGAAAAAGAATATCCGATTCTAATTAAATACACGCTATTTCATTCAATTTTTATAATCAAGAACTCTTGTTCCGATTCGTCATTAATTAACAATGCAAAACGATTTGTTTATGAAAACTTCATTTGCAATTCCGCAGGAAGGTTGCCACGCGACGCAAACCGATTAAAAAACAATTACAAATCTCAAAAAACAAAAACAAAATGACATTCCAAAAACGGGATCGTTATGAAATTATTAAAAGTGCAATGAGTTTGCGGTTTCTCTTTCGAATTTTCAATTCAGTTCTAAATTTCCAGTCGAGCTGAGATGCTGGTGCTGATGAACCCGGACTTGCCTATGCAATTGAAAACATGAAACACGATTTGACAGCAGAATTTGCTGTCAAAATTAAAAAGAAGAATTGATTTAAATTAAACCCAAAAAAAACTTGTTTGAATTTCGCTATAACGGCCCTCTTCGCTATAACGGCACGTTTTCGATTTACGGCCTGAAATGTTGCGCTGTCGATATATCTACGTGTTGCCAATCTTGCACAAACGTAATAATTGATTCGTTATGCGGCTTTTCGCTTTGCGGCCAAGTTTCGTGGAACGTATCTAGGCCGTAAAGCGAGGTATGGGTGTATATTTGTTGCGTAATGCAATACTTCTTGTTTCTCTTTCTTGAAGACTTTCATTCAGGAGAAGAGAGTGCATTCGCATGCAAGCAACAAAAAAAAAATGTCAAGGCTTTAGTTTACTAATTAAATCTGAATGCACAATGATCGTTCGATAAATGCGTTGCCTTTTTTTTCTCTCAATTATTGCATGTAAAAAAAGTAAACGAGTTGGAAACAATATGATAAATGTGTTCGTGAGCAAAAAAAAGTAAATAAATTAGCAAATCAAATCAGTTTGTAATTGTTGTGTTCTGTGCAATAAATTTTTCCTTGAAGTCGTTTCGATATTGCTGTAAAATGAATAATTTAGGTGGTAAAAGCAATGGTCGATAGGCGTTAATTGAGATTAAAACATGTTGTAATCTAGTATTTAGTTAAATAATGTGACGGTTTTAATCAATATTATCGTTATCTTTGTTTATATTTCAAAATAATAATATTCGTTGTACAGTCACACAAAAAAAACACGAAATACACAGCAACAAGAAACGATTCTAAATGAAACTGTTGACCGCACTCAAAGTAATTAGTATTTGATGAAAGTTTATGAACTCACCAGTGATGAAATGAAAGTCCTAACTCAATGGGTAATATGAAAATTTTCAGGTTTTTCAGTGGATTGTCGTGTGCCGATTGGAGTGTGCCGAAAGTAATTGCACATTAACTTGACTACATTTTTTGCAGGTCCTTATAAACGTTTCGCGCGGACTACAGCACACACACTGGACTAAATTATCGCGCATCTAATTATCTGCCTCGTACCTGATCTAACTTACAGTCCACCTCGAACCTTTGCACCAAACGCATTGATTCGTACAGTGTTCACTTCATTGAATCTAACGTAGATGACAACAATTATTTCCAAGAGAAAATTGATTAACGATATTCAATTTTTCCATACAAAACAATATAAAATCTTCCAAAAACAACAAAAGCGTTTTACGCAATCTATTGTTTAACATTGTGTCAGTATTTAACCAAAACTTACAACCAATTAAATGGTTCATATACATCAATTTCATGCCAAAACACATATTAATTGGTTAACGCAATTACCAAATCACATTCATTGTTTGTAATTCAGATCAATCAATTGCAATATCGATTCTAAATAACATGGAAAAGCTAAATCTGTTCGGTTTTCATTGAAGGTTCTTTTAGTCCCTAATGTCACAATTTGCATTTCCTTAGCCTTGGCTGCATCCGCTGGAGATAATACACGAATCCGCTACCGTTTGACGAAGAAATCAACACTCTTAGACATCTTTTTCTCGAGGTTCTCGCACTTTTTAGCAGCCACCAAGCAAGGCGGTTCCGTTAACTCGAAAAGAAGCCCGAAGGTCGGAATTTTCTTAAATACTATATGAAACACGCGTAACTGTTAATTAAGATTCCCAAATCGATTCGTAGAAAAACAAAATTAAAAAACAACGATTTTTTTGATCAGAAAACGAGAAATCAAACAACGTCATTCATAAAACAAAAATCGAATGAGAGAAACACACAAAAAGTAAATGTTAAATTGTTGTTTTCTTTCTTGTATAATAATTAGATATAAAAGAATGTAAATTACTAAATAAGCATGTGTGACCCAAAACTTACGTTTTTTATTTCATGGATTATTTCATTCTTTACGCACTTTGAAAACATCTGCGTTTTTCTCTCATGAAACATTCATAAACTGAGATATTATTTTCGGATTATAATCTGCGCTATTTGTAATTGTAATCGTGTAAAAGATTTCAAAGATAAATTGCATTAATATTAAGCAGGGTCCACGTATTGTCGTACCAAATAATTGTAACTGTATCTATTATACCGAAAAAACTAACATATTCCAAAATTTCGACTTCGGACTTGGAAAAATAACACTACAAACAATTGTATTGTGTTGCAAAAAAAAATAAGCGGTTTTGCAATTCCAAATAGTCTTGAGCATTTGTTAAATTTTGTTGCAATGATTAGCATTGTATTTGAATTTATGATTATAAACATCTTCAATCTCCTATTTATTGATTTGTGACCTATCTAATGAATGTTCTATTCTAAATATTACATAATAAATAGTAATAATAATTGTTTAGGTTGGTATAAAAACGATTAAGTAATTAAAACTGACCTTAAATATCAATTAAGATTAATTCATTAGTAATTTTCAATCTAAATCCGTGGAAATTACAAAAATAATATAATAGTATTCTCTACTTGAGTATAGTGTATCTAACTAAAGTTCTAATTAGACTTTTAGTTATCACTTATTCAATAAATTCATTCGGTTTTTCCATTACGAGAATTTGTATTTGCATATAAGCTTTACTCAACGTGCTCTTCCAAACATGAATCAAGTTTTATAAAATGAACAAAAAAAATAACAAAATCGAGCACAAAGTGAATGATATTTTGCACAGTTAATTGAATAGTAAAAACGTAGCAATTTATAAATAAATCAATTAAAAAACGAAGCTATTTTCGGTCAAACGTGACAACAAACGCAAACTTTGTACACGAATGTAATTCAATATGCAAATTGAATACAGACACGTGTCTGGAGACTGGATACGTGTAGACTCATGTGAATGTTCGGCTTGGAAATGGTTGGAAAATGTTATGTTATGATTTGTATTTGAACTGTTTTTATATGTGTATAGTGATTAAAGATTCGGGTGAATAAGTCGTGTATACTTGAAAAGACTTTACAAAGTCTATTGTACTTGTTTCATCCGCGCTGCGCACTTAGCATCAAGGGACACGTGCTGATGCATAAACAATATTTGCGTACGAAAAATCATTTACTTGCTACGAATACATTTATCTCCTAATTTTCGTCAGATGTTACGTGATAATTTGTAAACTCGTAACAACAACTCTGTCAAATCAGTTTCATTATTTCTGTTCTGTTACGTAAATTCATAATATAATTACAACAATTATAGTTTAATAGATTCATTCTTAATAAGGAGAGTAATCCTCTTGTTGTTTAATGTTGTTCATCATTTCAATAAAGTCCTAATCTTTAGTTTAAAAATTTGATCCTTTTTCACTACATTTAAGTTGAATTTTTCAATATTTTCGACTGTCGTGCCAATCTTCTTACTTATAAGGCGAAACTGCAATAATTATAAGTTAGTCCCATAAATAAAGTCTTACTCAAACTCTTGTAAAGTTAAGTTTTCTTGTAACAACAGGCGACTAGATTTATAACTAACTTTGTATTAAATAAAGACTTATTTTATACACCAACTTTCTAACTAGTTTTTGCTGATACTGCACTTTGATAAATCTACAAAGTAGTGTCCCATTTAGTTTGAGTTAATGTTTCACTAAATAGTTTGTCTACATTTTGATGGTTTTGCTTTTGAATTCGATATGAAATTCAAGTGATTTGAAATTCTTTAGTTTCAAAATTTGATTCTTTTTCACATCATCTAAGTTGAATCTTTCAAGTTTTTCGACTGTCGTGTCCAACTTCTTTCTTATAACGCGAAACTGCACTAATTATAAGTTAGTCCCATAAATAAAGTCTTACTTAAACTCTTGTAAAGCTAAGTTTTCTTGTAGCAACAGGCGACTAGATTTATAACTAACTTTGTATTAAATAAAGACTTATTTCATACACCAACTTTCTAACTAGTTTTTGCTGATACTGCACTTTGATAAATCTTCAAAGTAGTGTCCCAGTTAATTTGAGTTAATGTTTCACTAAAGAGTTTGTCTACATTTTGATGGTTTTTGCTTTTGAATTCGATATGAAATTCAGGTGATTTGAAATTCTTTAGTTTCAAAATTTGATTCTTTTTCGCATCGTTTAAGTTAAATATATTTCAATATTTTCGATTGTTGCGTCCGTCTTCTTTCTTATAAGGCTAAAATTTTAATAATTATAAGTTAGTCCTATAAATAAAGTCTTACTCAGTTTCTTATAAAGCTAAGTTTTCTTATTAGCAACAGGCACTAGATTTAGTACTCGAACAACGTACATCCATCATTTGTTTGTAAGCAAATTTACATAAACACATGTCTAATCATCATAGTTGCTTTGAAAATAATTGACAATTTAAATTAATGACATCGAAAGTACGCTGTTGTGCGTACAATTATGTCAAAATTTTGATAGTGTGGAAGTAATTTATGATTAGAGTTTTAGAAATAATTGTGAAATGTAAGCCACTTTAATGGAACAACAGGTAATAAATAACAGGTTTCGACTTTGTAATTATGCATCTACATTTTTTTTTTGTTTGCGTGACTCGTGTTCATTGACATTCTAAATAATATTAATCATTTCGCTAATTAATGTAAACACGGAAATGAGCTTCATTATTTGCAGTTTCTTTTTGTTTTTCTATATTGGCACGATGAATTTAATTTCCGAACAGCGATCAGGTTTGTCAATGAACTCAAAAATTTGTTTCGTAAATCACGTGTTATATTGGCAAACTATGATCAGAAATAAGTTTAGTTAGAGAAGAAAGTGATGATAAGATGACATTTATACCGTTTATGTCCATAACTCAGATAACTAATAGCTAATTTTGTTGTTAAAAAAATAATAAATGTTAAGTGTTCAAATGAAATATTACTTGATTTTTGAATAAATTACATGTTTACTATCTTTACTATAAAGAAGTATTTTGTTCGAGGAAATTGCTGTGCTAATTTATTCTTATTAGTTTTATTTGTTGTTTGTTTACATTTCTACCTACTTTATAGATAGATTGTAAGTAATTAGTTTGTAGAATTAACACAAAGTTGGTACAGTTTTGTTGTGGATATGGAAACGAAGAGGATTAGAAGTTTTGTGGACGTTCTTTTGCAATAGCAAATTGATTATCTGATTCATACAACTAAACTATAAATATTCAAAATTAATGAAATTCGTTGATTTTACTTTACATAATACGATGCATTTCATATCTATTATGCAAGAATACCAATACGTATCGAGTGTTTCGTAATTGCATGCTATAAAGTGATACACAAACAGTGTAAAGATCATTGAATCACCTTATTATGCAATGCTGCATCTCTACTGCAGACAACACGCCCAAGTTTCCTTTACCTTGGTCCGTCTGCCCTCGAATGCCGTAAGATTTTTAGCGACCTTATTACAATCAACAATGCAACGTATTGACGGCCTGCACATCCTGAAGCAAATACAAAACTAACTTGAAATCAAATAACAATTTAATCAAAAAACACATGCAATTTATATGTTTACACATTAAATTGCTCGGCTATCTGCTGCAATGTTTGTTGCAAAATTGTAACATTCGTGTAAACATGTTAATGAATAGCAGGATGCAGAAATATTTGCAATTAAATTATGAGAAAAACGATTAAAATTATATTTTGGAATATCTTGACACGCATTTTTATGCTTTTTTCACTCGTAATCTTCTTGTCTATACTAATTTGAAAAGCAACAACAAGGTTAATGTTAAAGATTATATATTTTTTCAAATTTGAACAAATTAAATCGCTCTTTCTGAGTAAACAAATGCAAATTTTGTAGGCGCGTGTTTTGAATAAGACACTAATTGCAATTTAAATTGATATGCTTTTGAAAACATGCTTTTCTGCCCAATATCTTACAACAGTTCTGGATTACAATTATACTTTTTTTTAATGAAGCTGAATTATTTGAATAACATATTTATTATTTGCAATGATTTCGTGCGAAACGTACAAATATTTACTTCTGCAATTGTTCAAAATACTTCTTAATCTCGACTCCTTCCCAATGTTTCTCCTTGAGATCCGTAAAAATGCTGAAATTACATAATGTAGTAAACACATTGTGACTCAAAACTTGGGCTTACTTTTGCATTACAAATTCCAGCACTTTCGTTTCCTTATCGCTCAAACCGTTGTGAAGGGTGTCCAAGTTGGAGTTCAGCAAATCGACGCTGTTCATTCCTACCAAATGCGTGTGGATGGATTTCTTGTTGTAGACGTGATGCATGGCCAATTTAGCTAATTCCACGTCATTATCCTAGAGTAATTTGATCAAATTAACGTGAGTTTCTATCACGATTTTGTGTTTGATGTAATTAGTTAAATTACTGCGAAATACCTTGCAGTAATTGCGAGCCTTTAAACATGTGTCCTTGATGAGGGGTCCTGCGGGATGCCAAGGCTGCGGTCCTCCGTTAGTTAACAAACCCATCGCCAAGGATGCGGCATTTACGATTCCTGCACCTTCGAACCTTTCCAGAGCGTTTTCCAAACTATCATCGAATAGAGACATGCGACTGTAGGAGAGAACCGAATCGATCTTCACCGGAGATTTCTCGAATAATTTCACCAATTCATTAACCGGATAACCGGTGATGCCGATGAATCTAGCCTTTCCCTGCTTCACGAACTCTTCCAATACCGGTGGAGTGTTATCAATTAAGTACTCCAAGGAGGGAGCAAATTCAATGTCGTGCACCTAAACATGAACAATCGCTATAGATTTAGCATCACGCAATTGGCGTTAATACTTGGATTATGTCCACGTAATCCAAACCGAGCCTCTTCAAACTCAACTCGAAGCTGCTCCTAGTTTTCTCCGGCGAAAAATCGAACATCAACTTGGGATCCAATTCGTATCTCCCAATTTTCGTCGCAATGTAGTAAGCTTTTCTGGGAAGCCCATGCAAACACTAAAATGCGCAATTTTATAAAAGGAAGGAACATTATTTCGCACAAACTTTTCCAAGAGTTTCCTCGGAGGTGCCCTGTCCATACCACGGCGCTGTGTCTATATAGTTTATGCCCGACCTCAAAGCACTTCGAACAGTTTTCTTGCATTCCTCCAAATCAAATCCACTGAAATCATTTGAATCATATAAAGTTAAAGACTCTATTTCGTAATAACTTAATTAACTCAGTATTTAAATATCTACTTAGAACATTGATATTACGAAACAGTATTCAAGTTTTAGATAATTAAGCACTGTGAGATCAATTTTAAACTCCGCACTTCAAAAAAACTAATCTGAAGTAATACTTTGTTCTTAATTACAATTACAAAACTATGGATTACTAAATATTGAATAATATTTCTTAATTCTAATAAGAATAGAACGATCTTGATTCAAATTGCACCCTTTCGGCGCATTAGCGAAGTTCATAAATCTTGGAAGTTATATATGCAACCTGCTCTTCATGCTGCTTAATATTATTAGTTGGATTCCAATAAGAAATTGATTATTTAGATATTTACCCATAAAGGTGCGAAAAACCACCTGTTCCCAATGAAAGTTTAGATACGTTGAGTCCCGTTTTACCGAGTGGACAATATTTCATGCGTTTGACGGCATTTTCATCGTGAAAATCACGAATATACGTTTCAGGAAAATCGCACATTCTACTCAGCAAATGGAGACGTAATTATGAATGTCACAGGTCGAATTTTGTGATAAGAATAGCAAATAAACAATAGTTTTAATTCTTCTTATTCGTGTATTAACTATTAACTTAAGTTTTTTTTTATTATTTATGAATATAGTTTTTGGGAAATAATATATTGTTCATATGTTTAATGCCATTTTCTTCGGTTATTTCGACCAAATTCCATTTTCTATAGGCAACTTTACTTTCCAAAATGCATAATGTTTAATTCTCGAAGTTGCCGTTGGTAACAACTAGTAAGAAAAAAAAGGAGGAGTAAAAATTTCTTCGGATTTTTCTTCTCACTTTTATCGTTTTCGTCGTTTTGTGAAAGTATATCAAAACCGACTGCTTGCTTTGCATTTGCTTTCTAATTGTACCAGTCATTTCTATGTGCGAAATAGATTAATGAATTAGTTTGAAGAGACGATCATAGTTACATAGAGTGCTAACAATGGAGTCCCTGATTTTTGTAACAACGGTCGAGCCCAAAGGATCGTATCTGAAGATTATGGGTCAGGTTGATAAATCAGTGGCAATACTTATTGAGTCGTCATTGCATGACAACAAGTCCATATTCGATCAGGGTAAACACTTGCTCAGTAAGAGTGAATGCCAGGAAGGGGTACTCTGCTGTGCGAAGTACAAAGGCGATGGGGATTATTATAGAGCCCAAATTACTAACACCACGCATTTGAGTCAGGATGTAGTCGAAATATTGTTCATTGACTATGGCAATAGAGAGAACTGCTTGATCAAGGATTTGAGAGGCATGACATGCTTTGCAGCTAACATTGTTACGCTACCTCCCCTAGCTCGAGAATTCATCGTTGCTGGCTACACGCATGCAGGATCGAAGTGGAATGAAAAGGGAATCGAAGTGTTGTCACACAACATTGAATATAAGAGTTATAACTATAAAATTGTGGATCAAATTGGCAATATTGTTATGATAACATTATTTTCTGATGACAAAGATCCATTAGCGAAATATGCTAACGATGGCTTCATTACCACCGTGCCACTGGAGAAACAGCAGGCTGCGTTACAAGAATCTATTAATAAAAGAACTTCCATTGTTCCAACAAAGTCCCCAGAAACTATCATAACTTATAGATCTACACCTATATTAGTTAATATAGAATACAAAGCTTATATATCGTATGTCACCGATGGTCCCTGCTTATTTTCCGTTCAATTGCGTGACATGGAAGATAAGCTAGATAATTTAATGAGGGACATCAATAACCCAGCAATGAACCTGCAAAGGTTGGATGACTTTCCAATACCAGGCAGTATTTGCCTTGCACAGAGTTTGGAAGACAACTATATTTGTCGTGCTGTTGTTACTAGCACTGTAGATAGTAGAATTAAAGTAAGTAATTACGAAAATATTACATCTAACAGACTGAAACTTAATAAGTTTACTATCAACATATCTAAGGATGTTTTTCAATCAACTATTACTTTAACATGAAAAAGTTGTTTTCGAATAAATGAATTATTTAAATAAATTAACTGATAGGAACTAAATATCTTGTTATCAAAGAATTTAGTTGCATGTCTTTCTGTTCTGTTTCTGATTTAAACACATTATAACTTCATGTGTTTTTTTACCTAGGTCTTTTATGTGGATTTTGGAAACACAGAGGAACTTCAATTTTCCAGATTATTCCAGATGCCTGTTAAATATCTAATACCTAAAGTAATGGCAACAAGATTTGCGTTAGCTGGCTTAAGCGGTTGCAATGTAAATATGGAAATGAAGGTGGCGTTCAAAGATTTCGTCACCAACAAAGTCCTCACGATGTGTAAAGTCTCTCAAACTGCGGAATCGGCGTTGCCATTGTGCGAATTGCGCGACAAGAACAATGTCAATGCCTTGGACTTCATTAAGAAAGCAGCTGTAATTTCTTACTCAGATCCGGTCTCATTGGTAAAGGGAATCTGCCAGGAAGTTAGGGTGACTTTTGCCAATCACTGCAGGCAATTCTTTGTCCAACTGGCAAGCAAACAATACGATATTGCGTCGCTGATGAAGCAAATTCAAAGAACATGCGCCTCTAAGAAACCGTTGGATCCTAAGAAAATTGCATTGGGCACTCCGTGCATCGCTCTTCATGAAATGGACATGACCTATTATCGAGCTGAAATCGCTGGCATCGACGAAAATCGCGTTTTATGCAAATTCGTCGATTTCGGTTTCCAAGAGTATACCAGCAAGTCCAATGTTGTTCCCGCCGATCCTGAAATAATGATGATGCTGAAGCCACAGGCCATCGAATGCTGCCTGAATGGATACTACAATATCGATAAAATGGATCCAGTTTGGGACAGATTCTTTAGAAAAATTGCCGAAAAGTCGAATTTCAGTTTGAAATTGGTCGAGACGACAGGCACTAAACATTTAGTTGATTTGTTCGACGAGAAGAATGCCAGCATCAACACGTTAATTTATGATCAACTAGGTACAAAGTCACACCATAAGAATTTGGAATCTGTTAGCGCTAGAAATAGTTTAAGGTATATATATATTAATAAGTTTAATGTCGACGCATCAACATCGCTTAATATCGTTTCATTTACAGAAATACTCCAAAACTAAAGTCTGGAATAGATAATAAGCAGTATGTATACCTTGATCAACTTTTTGAATAAATATTAATTGTATCTGATATCTAGGTCTTCAAATGGCGAAGAAAACTGGAGGGAAATTTGCAATAGGTAGGCCTACATGAGTTGGGTTTTCTTTCTTCCTTTTATTTTTTTTTTAGTTGTTATTTTCTTTTGTTGCAACTTACAGAAATGCTCAAACAGGCCAGAATGGAAATAAAAAAAATAAAAATGCAGAGAAACTAAATCAGAGTAGCAAAAGAAATGTCAGGTATAAACTGTGTCTTATATCATGCTGATTATTCATTGTCTTTAACTGTATTTACCGAACATTGCGCTTCTGATGATTCTTCAATTATATAATATAATAATAATAATATCTCTTGATTTCAAAATCAGCTTGGGAGGCTCAATTCACATCTCTATTGTAATTGTTCACATTATGTAAAACCTGTTGTCATTATTCTGTGTTGCTAAAATTAACCTGCTGCTTTGTTTATGTATTTCATTTAATATGTCCTTTGTTAATTCTATTATATTGATTTGAATGATTTTTCTAGAAACGATAATTCAACGAAAAGCGAACGAATTATGAACAATCAAGGTTTAAAACAACCTACTCGGTAATTATAAACTGGTGTATGTAGTTGTTTAAAATGGCTAAATTGTTGTCTTTCTTTGCAGACAAAGCGATAAAGATTCGCCAGATAATAAGCAAAGGAAGCGAACAGATTCTAAGAAATCCAGTCGGTGAGAAATTTAACATTATTATATGCTTACCTTAGCGTTAAGAAGTGTTGTTAATGTTATTATTTCAATGATATGCTCAATTTCAGCGAAGGAAGTGAGAGTAGTTTTTCGGGCTCCGACAGCAGCGTGACCAAATATCCAAAAAAATGTAATAAAGCTCCGAAAGAAGATTTTGATTTCGCTGATAAAAATGATGCATACGAAGAGTATGGTGACCTGTCCAGGTTGTGTCTTCAGAAAGTGTCCGTCTGCTGGTTTTACAATCCAGCGAATTTCTATTGTCAACTGTATAGGGAACAGGTACATACTATGACCAATACGCCTGAAACGAAGTAGTAATTAAATTGAAACATCTGTAGGTTCGGTTTTCTGTTATGATGAAAGAAATCCAGTGCACGTATAAGGATCGTAGCGTATTCACCCAAGCTACGGTAGGTATGCCTGTTATAGCCCAATTCCCAGACGACGGTGCTCTCTATCGTGCCAGGGTTGTACAGAAGAAAAAATCTGCAATGACCGTGTATTTCGTCGATTTCGGTAACGTTTCAAACACTGAAATCGTGTATCAAATTGAGAAGAAGCACATGGAAATGCACGCTCAAGCGCTGCAATGCTCTCTACCTTATATCGCCCCTTACGACAAAGTGTGGCCGGAAACAGAAAAGTTCAGTACATATTTTAACAAGGATATGTACACCGCTATATTTTCAGGGAAAAAGGATAATTGGTAAATTGAATTTGTTTTCAAAATTATTCTTTCATTCATTTAGTTTCGGTTCCAGTTATTACATCAATTTAATGTTGGAGGAGGAAGATCCTGAAACAACTTTGAACGTAACTGTAAAAGCAAAATTGATGCAAGATAAGTTGGCTTCAGATTATGTTGCACCGAACGTGTTAAGACTTTCTCTGTTGAGCAATAAAACTATTCGGTGCAAGTTACTCTCGATTGATAGCTTGTCGAGGATTGAATTGCAGCTCCAACCTACATTGACAGTGACTTGTTCATTTTTCTATTGGGAAAATGCAACTAAAGACTCTCATCAGATTCTACAAAAATATTTGAATACATTTATTATAGTATATGTTGAAAACGTCGTGGATGATAAGTAAGTCGATGTCTTGAAATGTTTGTCGAATATGCATTAATCTTTTTTGAATGAACGTTTTAGTTTGAACGTTATATTTTATAATGAAGTGGGAAATTTGATTAATTTATTGGATGAAAAAAAGAACATCCCAGAAAATGTTCCGTCAGTGGGCTCATATCCAATCGTGTACACCACAATCGAAGGACGCGTTTTGAACATGTCTGGCGTCAGTATCTTTATTAAACCTACAATAGAAGAAGAGAGGATCGAATCTCTTATGCAAAATATGTGTAAACATTACGAAAATGTACCGTTCGAAAGCATTGAGCTCTCTATTGGTAAAATGGTTGCCTTTCAAGGGCAAGATTCCAAGTGGTATAGAGGCAGAGTCATGAAGAAAGTTACAGAACAAGATAGACTTCATGTTATAGATTACGGACGCGTCGAGTATGTACCTCTGAGGCGTACTAGGTATAAATATATAATGCTTTTGCAGCCTCTTTATTAATATCTGTATTTGCAGACCTCTAGTCACGCCGTTCTCTACATACCATGAATTGGCAGTTCAAGTGCACGTTAAGAACTGCATGGGAATGGAAAAAAACGATTTAGTCCAACTATCTAACTTGCGTTATAAGCGCCGCGATGAACTGCACGGCAGATTGAGAATACTGGAGACAACGTGGAAACCCTTCATCATTCCTCCAAGCAGATCTATAAAAACTCTGCTTGAAAAGGAACCCGAACAGCGTCCTGTAATTGAGGATACGAACGCTAAACCACGAAATGAATCTAATAGGTTTCAAGTTGAACTGAGTCATTTCGATAATCCGGGCGAATTTTACTTGCAATTGGTAGATTCCGTGGATACGATCAACAAGTTACAAATTAAATTACAACAGGAAGCACCCGATCTGCCCGCCGTTGATAATGTTACAACTGGAATCCTGTGTGCCGCGATTTACAGCGTCGATCAGCTGTGGTACCGTGCACAGGTTTTAGACGCTGATGCAGATATAACGACTGTAAGATTCATCGACTATGGTAACACCGATGTGTTGAACAACGATACAACAACTATCAAAATTCTGCCTGCGGATATGTTAACGTTAGATCAACACACTAGACGTTGCAGTCTTTACTTCGGGCCTGTAAATGGTGAATGGAGCACTGCGGCCTGCGAAAAGTTCGACGAACTTGCTGCAGATAAAGATTTAGAAGTGAGCATCGTGCACGAGGACGAAAAGTCCACTTACGTTGATTTGTACGCGGATGGGGAAAACGTTGGCACGACGTTGTATAATATGGGACTGGCTACAAAGTTAGAATTCGAGGCTACAAACATATGCACCGGTTACTTCAGCCACATGAATTCGCCGTCGGAATTCTGGATACAATTGGAGAGCGCCTGCGGTGATTTGGAATGGATTGCGGATCAATTGGAACATGCCGAGGAATACAAACCTTTGGAGAATTCTGCCCCCGGTACTTTGTGCGCAGCGATTTTTGCCGATGACGGAAATTGGTACAGAGCAAGAATTCTGTCAAATACGATTGCTGGTATGTTGTTCACAGTTTATCACTTACTTCGATTATTAATATACATATATTGTAGGTATCGAAGTAATCTTTATTGATTATGGTAATGCCTGTACATGCACCAGCTTGAAAGAGCTTCCCGAAGAACTGGTAATGCTTCCAGCGCTGGCTCAAAAGTGCAGCTTGCAGAAACCTCCCGGTATCTTGGAATGGCCAATCGATGCCACCGAAAGATTGAACACGATTTCTGCTGATGGCTTGGCAATTTTCAATGTCTACAAATTATCGCAGGGAGAAACTTCAATTGTTCAGCTAGTTCTGAACAATGAAGACATAAGTTTGAAGCTGCTACCCGAATTGAAGGATGTCAAGCTTAGTCACATTATTAGTTTAGATGAATTCTACGTGCAGGAGATTAGAGAAGACACGGAAAAGTTGCAAATGGAATTGCAGAAGCAAGCTGCCGCTTACCCAAATTACATGGAGTACAGTAATGATGAAACGGCTGTAGCGCAATGCGAGGATGCATTTTACAGGTGCACGAAATTCGACAAGAAACAAGCGTTCCTCGTCGATGTCGGAGTCGTAAAGGAGTTCAGTGCTCTGAAGGTGTGTCCAGATAAATTCAACATTTCTACAATTGCCCCGGCTGCCGTCAAGTGTAAACTGCAACCGCTGCAAGACTTTACTTGGAACGAGGAAAGTTTGATCAAATTCAGAGAAATGATTGGGACCACTTTCCAAGCTGAATTCAGGAAAGATTCGCCCGTCGTTCGTCTCTACTTCAAGTACTCGGATATTCGCTCGCAATTGCCTGCCGTGAAGATCTCTCCACGTTCGGTGGTACATTCTACTCCAGAGAAACCGGCCCAGCTGAAAACACCCTCCAACGCAGAAGAAACCGTTGATGAAAGAACTACGCAGGAAGCGCTTCCGGCGAGCGAAACTAATCAGGAAAGCGTTGCCGATTTAGCAAATGAAATAAAGTCTGAAATTATCGAAGAGGTTGAAAAGGAATTAAGTGAAAACAGTATTAAAGACGATGCCAAAAATGATGCAGCCGATGACGAACATTCCATTGAAGTTCAGGAGAGCGAGACAAAAGAAGAGCGAGAATAGAATCGAATAACTTCAATCATGTTGTGTGCAGTCCATAAGCAGCTTTATGTATATTATTTTTAATATTTCTCTGTTGATCGTGTCATATGTTATTATTGAAATATCACTGTGTTAATAAGAAACTAAAATTGTTACTTTTTTTTTCTTAAAAATCTATTTATGTTTAGTTTAGCTTTAATGTGTAATCTTATTTATACAAAAAATATATTAGCTGCGTTTCTCAACTTTATACCCCTTTAATGGATGAACCAAATCACGTTATTGATTTAACTTTCCTTAAAGAACAATTGCAACTGCTTAATTCATATTAAATAGCAATTTACATATGCAAAACCGCATTATGACTGAACCAGCTTTGTCACATCATTAAGTTGAAATATTTTAATTCTTGCGGTTTGCACGATAATCTAATGTAAATGGGTGGATACATTTGCAAAATGAATTAAATAAAAGTATTTTATCAGTTTCAAAGTTTATTTTCGAATATAATAAACGAAACGAAATAACACAGCTTCACAGGTGAAATTGTAACTATTTTACAGAAATGCAATAATCGTCTAGCACATAAAACACAGTCGGTAAAATAATATCGATTTTCAAGTTGAATTTGTCATTTCAAACATACTATATTTTATCACACCAAGAAATCACAGGAATGTTTGTTTGTTTTTGTTTGTATTACTTTTCTGAAAGAAAGCAAATTGGTCCAGTATAGTTACCATGGTCAGAATAGGCCTCTAGAGTCATTTAGGTGCGGGCCACGTCGCCACTTAATTAACATGTAGCGGAGAAGTAATATGTACAGTATGTTGAGAGGTGTCGATTAGATTAAGCGTAATGAAGTTGTCAAGTTGTTGTACATCATCGGTGGTCTCAAGTCTGAGGCTTGGTGGTCGTCCTGGCCGGAGACGGTGGATTAGAGTACCTACAAGAAAATTGAAAACTGCACCAGCTAGAAAAAGAGAACAAAACAAAACGGGAAACTTAATCATTAATTAACACTGATTCATTCTCCATCTCCTTTTTTTTTTTTCTTAATTCTTTTCTCGGTTTTCTCTTCGCATCCTTTTTCGCCAATTCCCTCCTCAATCGAGCTCGCAATGTTTTCTAATGTTAATTAACAATTCAACTCGTTCAATACTTACTGATCTACTGCTTGTAGTTCACCTTGTTCCTCCAAGAATTTATTTATATCGATCTGCGTTAGCAACTACAAATAAAACAAACAAGTTATTTTTCGATTCCCTTTTATAGCGCGCGGATTTTTGTTCAAGAAACAGAAACACTATTATCGATTGCATAAAACAACATGCGCTATGTCAAACATGTGGCACAATGGAATTCACACTTTAACAGACGTACGTGGTGGACAAACGTAAATAGATTCATTGAAAACGTCACCCATTGTCATCGTACTACAGCCGAACTGAACCTGATGATAAACGGTATCTACGTGACACCTCGATCTAACATTATCAATGCACGTCTCCGGCTTATTTCCATGTCTCTTGAACTATCATTACACACTATTTATAACAAATCGCAGGCTGCATTCTTAATGATGTTCCTTTCCGAAACCGTTACAAGAAAACAAGCCATAAAACATATTTCCGAGCATGACGCAAAATCAATGCGAAACTGAAAAGATTAAATGAAATCATCCACGACATTACTCTGTTTTACATCTAAAAATATTGCTTGAATTGCAATTTATTAAACACTAAAGAGAAGGCCTCTGTCTGCAAACAGATTCATAGTCCATCAATGAGCGATAACAAATACAATAGTCTGAATGCCACAATCGCACGACAAAAACAACATATCCAAAGCTGTAAATCTAATAAAACTATTATTTCAAGCGCATATTTCCTATATTATATACTAAAATCAAAGTAAACTATAAAGTATTTAATTAGGTGTTAATCAAACAAATATATAAAAACTATTCTGAAGAATTGAAAATAAAAAATAAAGCGTCGAATTCTTATGAGAGTATATCATACCACTTCCGTCTGTTGACTCACGTAGTTTCTGCAATAAAAATATTATCACTGAGTCAAAAAAATTGAGGATCCTAAATGAATGCTATCGTGTTACAGCTAGAATGCTAATTGTTAAAAGCTAAAATTGCATAGAAAACATTAAAGGATCTAAAATCGTATAGAAAACATTAAAGGATTTGAATTATAATTAGAAAATTGATGTATAATTGTTTATAGAATCAATTTAACATAATTATTGTACTTTTTCTGATATAAAATTCTATGTCATATGCAGCGATGTTATCGTGCGCACTTGAGAGTTGTAAATCATTTATTCATACAATGGAGTATTTGTTTGAAGTACACATATAATGAAGTTTTGAAACGATGATTGATGATGATTGAATGATTTCACTACAAAACACGCAGCTAAATATACATTTATAATAATACGTCCATTAATGTATTACCTATCAATTCAACAGTTTTCTACAATATTAGTTTATTGAATTCTATTCAGTGTTCATTATTATTCTTATTGTTGTGATTGTTAACTAAAATTTCATTTCTTCAGTGCAAGTTTGAAATAATTTCGTTATTTAAATAACTAAAGAAATCATTATGATCAAATGAAAGTTGTTAAATTAGATTCTGTATTATAATTGTGAAATTCTGGGAATTCAGTTGATAAATTGTTCCAGTTGAACTTTAAAATCTGTTAAAAATGTACGTGAAAGTTTTGATGTAGTCGCATTGAACACATGTTTGTAATCTTATTAGAATTCTTAATTTCGTAACGACGAAACAAAGTTTGAGCCGCTAAGCAAATAAATACGGATTGCGTTTACATCACAACTTATTCAATTTTCCAGATGAAACATAAACCGTATCTCGACGTTTATAACTATATCGTAATTGTGGGTGAACTGTAGATAATTATCGTAATCACGATAATAATTGATTTTTGTGCTTGAAAATAGTCATTGTTTTTTTTTTGTTCTATGGAAAGGTCACACAGAAAACCAATTGCAGTGCCGTTTTCAGAGCACGCTAATTGTATTGGCAAACAAAGATCCATTTACGGACCTCACTACAAACTTGTTTACTCGAATTTTCGGATGTCAGCTCCTGTGGCCAGCGCAAATATGCAAATATTGGTATAGAGGTGTATAACCTTCCAAATATTGATTGGCTAATAATAAACATGTGTAACCAAAAACCGTTTATTTGCTTATAACAAATTTTAACGAGTGTTTTCTCGTTGATTGGCATTTGCAGTATTTAATCATGCATACTAATAATGTTTGCAGTTGATAAGATAAAGCTGAATTATAATTGCTGGATTTGCCCTTTCTGGTGCCATGGAAGATTTTCATTTGCTATGCTAGAGAGAGAATCATGGATTGAATGAATGAGAGTGCAGACACGAAATGATAAGCAGTAATGAAACGTATCACCTTGGAGGGTTGCAAGAACCTCTGCGGTATCCTTGACGTGGACTGTCCATTGTTCGGTGGACCAAATCCTAGTCCCAGAAGGACAGCCTCTGGGTCAGGCCTCCTGAACTCCAGCACGCTCTCCACGCTCGAGCAGTGGCTGCAGTCGTCCGATTGCACGGAAGCATCCCTGCCCAGCAGCCTCAAGGAGGGCCTTGGCGAGTTCGGACCGTAGCCCATGTTCCCTTGAGGGCCAAGGCTCTGCTGCTGCGACTTGGAGCCCGATTGGGGCAACGTGTCCAGCCACTGTTGTACGGTTATTGGGCTCTTCCGCATTTTGTCCGCATTAATCACTTGCGTCGCTCAATTCATCGCAGCTCATACTGAACTGGCTCTGTTTTCTGTTTTGTAAAACGAAAGCAACAAGTTGTTTTGACGTAACGCATTTGTGACATAATTCCGATTGTGTGAATGCGTTCGAGAAGCCCGAAAATCGTTGAAACACAATTGACACACTTTACAACACCGTTGTCTTAAGTGGTTACCAGTAAAGAGTTACTTTACAGCACTATTGGAATATTAATTAATTCAATTAGAACACTCTCATTAGTCATTTTATTAATTACATGTATGCAGCCAAACGTGCACAGTACCCCCTACATCAGGTATTTTTACCTTTAATATATTTTAAACTCGGTGTAGGAGATGTTTTTTAAAAATAAATGATTTAATACAATTTCATTTATATATAGTCATTCTAAAAACACTCAAAATTTCAAGTTTATGATTATTATAATAAAATTATCACGATTTATTAACATATAACTAAACTACTCTTTTAATATTACGATACAATTTAATATTGTATCAATTTGTTTAATCCTTCATTATTATGTTATTACATTTTTTAATGTAATTAGAAAATAATTATAAAAAGTAAACTTTAGTTACACAACCTCAAATTATGTACATTTACCAAACAAGTAACTCACAGAAAATATAGATGAGATATTGTACAAACAATCTAACTAAATCAATATAAAATCGAAGCAAATACTAACAGATATCACTTCGAGGAATGCAATTGAACATATTGTTTTGACGGCCAAACAACTGACAGTTCGTGACAGCCAGTGACAGTGACAGATAAAATTTGTAGTGTTTGTGATGTATCAGCCAATGTATCGTCCCAAGTCGGAATCGCGCAAAAAGCAAATTGATACTTTAAAGATATACAATGCCAAGTAAGTTTCATTTCCACCTTTCAAATGCAATCGATTAATTTGAATTTAGTGTTTTGGAAATACAAGAAGGAAGCGAGTACCAGGTGCTGTTCAAGTCAGGCAAAAAGGATTTCATCATGCATGTATCGTTGAGCAATGATTTTCCGAGGGACAAACCGAAGCTGAAAATTTCTCCAAATATCTGTCACAAATGGGTGAACGCCGATGGTGAGATCACTTCCGCCCCAGGAATCTTAAACGTAATGATATTAAGTGTTGTTAACTATTTGGTTCGTTATTATAAAACTTCTTGGTTTCAGTTCACTAACCACTTAGATTTGGGACAGGTGGTTCAGGTTATAATTAGTGAATTTGTGAGGACTCCACCACCGTTAGTCGAAAGTATAACTGCATCCCCTTCCAACAGAGGTTGGATTACTTATATATATACTCTGCACAGTATTGAAATTTTTGATTTGCAGATACTGATATTGGGAGGATAAGTCCAAACGTGTTTCCTCAGAGTTTCTCACCGCCAGTGGCAACAAACAAATCGAGGAATTATCAGAACTCGGTGTTCCATGAACTATCCACAATGTCATTGGACGAATTGGTTTTTCTAAATGAGTGTGCAGAAAGGCAAGAGGAGTTTATAGATAATTTACCGCAAAGCAAAGAGGTTAACAAGCAAGCGGATGATTTAATTAACATAATAGAAGAGACCGCAGACAATAATTTGACTAAGAGAGACCAGCTCGAAGGATTGCAGCAGGCAATTCACGAAAGATTAGAAGTCGTTACGAAACTGGTGCTGGAAACTGAACAGTTAAATATCAAGTATCAAAATCTATCGGATAGGTTTTCACCGAAAAATATTAAAGTATGTTAAGTTAATTTCGCATTATGTAATATTTTCTTACAATACGCTTTTTATGCACAGAATCAAATTGCCACGGCAGCGAAAACGGCTGATAATCAAAGCGAGCATCTGTGCCAGCAGTTTTTGGACGGCTCCATGGATGTTGATAGATTCGTGCTGGAGTTTATGCAGAAACGAACTTTGGCTCAGATGCGCAAAACCAAGGAGGAAAAGCTCTCTCAACAATTGATGATACTAGAGAGGGCGGGATTCTAGATTCTTGTTTACAAGAAATTTGTCAATGGCTGTATTATTTTAGTGATTTTATTTATTATATTCATTTCGAATATATAATATACAATACTTTATTAAGTAAATGTAGAATTATATTACTTTACCTCTTATGGTATCTTAATAACATCTGATATTATGTAAGAGATCCAAATATAATTTGAACTGATAAATATTTCTTGATCAATTGATCAAGACTGAGCTTCGTGAAGATTCTTAGGGACATTGTTTTGAATCAGTGTTTCCCAAACTTTCGATATCTGGGTGCGCTTTTATACGAGTGTTTTGAGATATTTTGCTTTGAGATGAGAGCAAGATTCGAGATACAAGGAATCGCACTGTACACGACACCAACAGTTTCTCCCACCTCAGACTAATTGCTTTGAGATACGAGCAAGGTTACCGAACGATTTAAACTCGTATGTCGAGGTAGTACAGTGCTGCAATAAAAATAGATTTATTGTTTCTAATTTTTTGTACTTGTTAACTCTTTGTAATCGAAACAAGTAAGCCAAGTAAGCTTCTTGTTGCGTAATGACAGGTGTAGTACTTATCCCCACCAAACTTTTTTCATCCCTCACAGGGTACCAATAGGTGCCATTCTTGGAGAAACATGAATCTTTCAAGTTATTCAAATAAGTCAATTGTAATAACAACTAAATGAATTACGTAAAGTGCAAAATAATTTGAAATTAAGTCTATAAGTTAATGAAACTATAAAAGTCGATGTAAAAAAACAAAAATGTGGAAGATTAAGTGTTCATGAATTTTGTTAGATAACTTTTATTTAAAAAATACTATAATATATACGAAAAATGTAATCCTAAAATAAATTAAAATTATATAAAAGAAAATGGATAATTGAAGATACCTAAATAAATGTTGATTTCATTTGTAACAATATCTAGATATTTGAACATATATACTTAAATATAAATATAGGTTTCATCGAAACCTAAAAAATATGCTTCAATCGATAATCAGCTGCATCTTTTAGAAATGTACACATTTTGTAAAGTGCCGTTTGCGAAAATCGAAATCCCTGAGAAGACTTGCTTAGTTTGTAGCAAAATGTAGAATTTATACTACAAACAACCTAAAAATTAACCTGAAGAACACAAGTGGGTATAAAAGAAAGTAAATAATGTACACGTACTAATACTAAAAAAAAGTATGAAATAACTATGTGCTAAGATCGTATAGGAACCATGCTCTTCTAGTTTCAAGATATTTGTTTGTTTACCTATTTTTGCTGAAAACGAACGAATAAACAAATAAATAAATAAACAAAACAGGGCCTTATACTCTATATGATGTAGGTTCGTTGTACGTATAATTGAAAGAAATACGCTTTCAATTGAAAATAACTAACTAAACTAAAAGAAAAAACTTAAACTAAATCGAAACATTTGTTAGTTTCTTTTAAAGTATACATTGACGTTGTTTTGAAGGACTCTTCGTAGTACAGAAATCCCGTAAAATCATTATGTTATATAATAGTAGCAATAGCAATAAAAAAAAATAATAAATTCGCACCAGAATCAAAATAATAATGTTGTAATAAATTTCTTTCAAGATAAATTAAATTTAGATACACAAAAAGAAATAAATAATCCTTTAAAATTTACATAAAATTGAACAAATTTAAAATTAAGAAAAAAAAAAGAGTAAATGTCGTACTACGGCACATGTGTCATGCAATTGAGTGAGTAAAATAGAGAAAATCTAATGTGTTTACGAGTTTATGAAACATTCTTGGAATCGATTTTATTCAATTCGCTTTGGATAAAATCATTTCCTCACAGCGCGATATGTAAATTCGATCGAGTCTTGTCTTAATAATAACAGAAGAGAAAACGCAAAATCTATACTAAAATGTTGGCAGTTCCTAGAAGGTGATTTTAGTATAGACTTCATAGTTTGTTGTACGTTCGTGCGAATGATATGTGACGTTGGGGGTTGTGATTGTCGTGGCGCTATTCGATTCTCATGGCTTCGAGTTGCGTCTCCAGTTGAACGACTCCATTTCCGTTGCTGTTGTTCTCCTCTTTGATTTGCTGTTCCGTCGTTCGGTTTGGACAATCCGCGATTAGGTGGCCCTCGCTCTTGCAATTGTGGCACCGCTTCGGCTGCGGCCCCAGCCCACACTTCGCCGCAATGTGATTGGCGAACTCGCCGCAATTGTAGCACCTATAACATCAAACGGTTCTTATCGACACTCCGCCCATGCAAGTCATTTACTCGCAACAGATACTCGCACTTTAACTGCGAGTTAATTAGAGCAGATCTTACCTGATCTTGCGGATGCGTCTCTTTGGCGGCGGTTTCCGATTCGATCCTCGACACTCGGAGCTCTGAGGTCCCGACACTCTGGTCGCCTCCAGACCTTTATCCGACACTTGACACTCGAACTCGACTTCCTCTTCGTCTCCCAACGATCTGAAGCCGGTCATTTTGATCACGCTCTGCAGATCATAAAGCACACCAGATGTTTTTAGAAAACCAACCAATCACTTTGATACCATTTATGTAAGATACACATTCATGAGTAAATTGATATCTCTTTAAAAAGATGAACATTATTACAAAGAAGCGTTTAATTAAAAGCGAAAACATTATGTTTTGTTAAGGGCAAAAAAGGCGTAAATGGCCCTTAGTCATAGTTGTATTATTTCATTATCTGTTGGTGAATGTAGCAATAAACTATAATCATTTACAAAACTTAATAGAATAACAACAATAGAAAGTTAATCATTGTACGATTTCGATGAAAACCTTTCACAAATCGGACTATAAAAGAACAGATCAAACTGTTAAATAACACTTAATTACATGTTTTCGTACGGATTCAGTGTGCGTTTTCGTTAAAGATCTGATTATGCAATATTTATGTGGATATTAATTCCTAGGACCGTGCGCATCCCCCTCTATTTATCCTCGTGTTCTTTTTATGCTGCAAACAAGTTTACGTATTTATGTTATATAATTATTTTCGTTTTTTTTTGCCCTCTCCGAGTAGGGGATGGTACGAAACGCAGGGGCGCGCAGGTATATCCATATTGACATGTGCACATTAGAGGCCGCAACTCCCCTCTACCCATCCTACCCGTGTTAGCTAACATTTTTTACGAATACCTTTTTACCGATGGTAATAAACGACCAACAGGTATTAGAATTGCTCCCATTGTCGGGGCGCAACAAGTTGTCGGGTATCGTGTTTATTATTCAAAGGGCTAACTAGGCCCATAGTTTAGAAGATCTCTGGACTAGTCTGTAATGCGAGACTCCATCGATGGATTCCGCAAAGCACACGACTTTGATTGACAACGAGAGACGAACTTGAATAGTTTCTGATTCCAACGGTCCGTCGTTTTCCATTACAATCTATAGTTTCATTCAGAATAGTTGCTCCCTTCTGTCGCACGTTTCTTCTAATCATAAGTTTTTCACTTTAACAATCAGCGACCATTGTTCGCATTCACGTACCATCAAATATTCATAACACCTAGTTATGAATGCAAATGGTGTTTCAATTGCCTTTGATTCGATCGCATTTCATAAACTGCTCCAAATATTCATCTATTTACGAGTATTCAAATTCGATTTTAGTTTTGTTTCCTCACCTGGTGCACGAAAACGTCCTGCCCTCCGTCGTTCGGTGTTATGAAGCCCCATCCTTTGGCCACGTTGAACCACTTGCATTTTCCTAGCCGAATCCCGAAGCTCGCTTCGGATCCACCCTGACTCGCACTTCCTCCCTCCGAACCTGCAATATTAACACACAAAATTACTATAGAACATCTACATTTCATAACAAAAAATAATACTTATTGATCTGTAGAATGAAAAAAAGAGGATTTTGAAAAATTGGAAAGCATTATGAATGTACTAATTTTGAAAATATTAAATGTTTGAAACTCATTTTCCATAGTTTAACGTTTAATTTGATATAGTTTTAAACTCATATATATATATTCAATTAGTTTGTTAGAAAAATGCAATAATAATAACATGTCTTGCAACAACAACTCCAAACAATATATAAACTCAATACAATAATAATAAAGAAGTAAAAAATAACGTTATTACTGCAAATATCAAATGTAGATTGTTAAAGTTATAAACAAATAAAGTTATAAATCCAATGCTTTTTTATAGCAACTTTATAAAATATAGTCATCTAGTTTATTAGAGAAATATAAACTAAATTTATTATCAAAAACAGAATTCAGTTACGTTAAAGTTATAAACAAACACATCTTTAGATGAATATTTCCCATAATCCAATACTTTTTTAGAACAACTTTACAAAATATACTCAACTAGTTTATTAGAGCAAACAATGAAACATAAACTAAATTCAAAAACGCAATTCAGTTACGTGAAATATGAAATAAGAATGTTTCATATTCTCAACGAACCGAAATGTACGTGTTGTTTGAATCGAACGCACGAACGCATCTTTTCTTATATATATATATAGATTTCTTAAGCTTACAGCGTTTTTTTTATAGGCAGTGGGCCGGAGCACAATAATCAGGTACTAGAATAGTTTTGTGTCCGGTCCCAGGAGCAACCCTTAACCGTAATTCATCCATCCCCAAACGGGCCATTGTGCATGGGAACATAGAAAAGGAGACTGCTTGCAATTGCAACTTTCTAACACAAAGCCTTTCAATTCCGTTTGATTCCCAACGAATTTTTATTTTCACAACGATCCAACAAAAAAAAAATGGTTCTTCACTACATTCGAAAGTTTTCTAAAGTTAGTGTTATTACAATAATAAACAAATTATGTTACAGTTAATGCTCTTATATAATTGTTCTTATTTCATTCAAATGTAAGCCATTTATTGTGAAAAGTAAATGAATTTAGCTTTATAATAATTGGGTTTTCTTTTTCTAATAATTGTATAAATGTTTTATTAGTTTTGTTCACTGTAACAACAAACATAATTTCTTCTTTAAATGAATAATGTTTAACCTGTTTTCTAGTAGATTTTCACGTAAATTATTAGCAACAGAAAGTTATTTCGTTTGTTTCATTTGATAACTATGTTTAGTTTAATGAAGAGCAAGTGTTTATTTTTATGAAGCAGTTAGTTTGTGTGGAATAGTGTAATCAAGAGAAAGCGGTTTTCGAGTATTTCACGTTTGAAAATGGGTCAATAGATTATGGAATTACTTGGTGCGGCGCTTTTAATACCTTTTCCGTTTTCGAAATCGGTGCTCTCCATTGAACGGAAATATCCTCGGATGATAAAGTGCAGAAGGAGTCTGTCGATCCACGGTGAATTTCGGTGATGCGGATGGTGATGTAACCGTCAAATAGCTGCTATTCGGTTGACTTCAACCGACATGATAGCTGGCTGATGGAGCGCGAGGCATGCCCTAGTAGCGACTAGTGCGTTCAAACTGAACTCTAGGATCCAAAAAAGAAAGAAAAAAACGGCCGAGGACCGAATGGCCTGCCACCAAAAACGAAGGGTCTCTCCTATACCCTACCGCAGCCGAACTAGGCCTAATCGAGGTTCATCATAGAGAGCATTTTTGTGCCGAAGAAACGACGATGTCGACACGAGCGGCGGCCCGATAGCTTACGCGCTATCATCATAGTAAAGAACCATTCATGAAATTCCTGAACAGTTCACACACGCATATATCACGCATTCCGCCGTATCTTTACAGCGTGAGTCTCGTGCATTCGGTATCCGTTTACAAGATTAGGATTAAGAAATTATAAAAAATTAATATGAATCACTTCAAAACCAATTCAAAATCATTCAAATAACAACATTACAGTACACAAATTTAAGTTCAACAATTGTTCGATGACAATCATCAAATATTAGATTGAGTCATCATCATAGTTATCAAGGTGAATCAAACAATCTACTTAAAAAGCACCTATAAATAAATATCGTAGATAAAAAACATATCTAAACTTGAATAATACTCTATATTTAGCAGCAATCTGTGATTAGATTGACCTCAAATAGTCCTATTAGAAAATCACGTTTACGTTTTTCACATACTTTATTACAACTATTTTTTATATAAAGTATTATAAAACAATATTAATTAAGGCAAACCAATTTGTGGCCATTATAATACAAGTTAAATGTGTTTCTTTTACAATTAATTGACTATAGCAAAATACAAAATTATTTCCTTATTTTATGTAAGATTATCATGTGTAAGAATTAGTACTCTCTAAGCAGAAAGACCTTAATGATAATGTAAAAATTAATTAATACCTATTGAGTATTCTGCATTTTAATAGAAAATAAGATGTGAACCTTGAGTTCGGTTTATTATTATTATTATTTGAAATTACTTATGAATGAATAATTATAGTGATTACAGAATTTTCGCTTTATTAGTTCCGATTGTTGCATAGGGCATAATAGATTTCCTATTAATCTCTTTCTCGTGAACCCTAGCCGCTTTTCATTTTTGGTTCACTCCGGAATCGAGGCCAACTTATTGTAATTAATTTAAATGGGGTATTAGATTACACGGATCACAACTATTCATTAAATAGTTTGAATTCATAGGATTGAAGAAATATATTCAACTGCCTATTTCGTCCGTATACTTCTTTAAAAACGAGTAAACATAATTTAATTGTTTATCATCTAAGTTAGTGTATAAACAAATTGTAATTTTGTTTGTTAATTATACATCTTTTATTCTATTTGAAGCATCGTTCAGATTAACTCTTTAATAGTCACCGACAAAATCACTAAAATGTGAAGATTTAGCTCGTTAATTTTTCATTACTTCAATTTTGACTGCGAATTGCAGCCAAACGGCTCTAGACACAGCAATAAATGAATATGCGTTACATTCCTCAACTATTCTAGTTTTATAAGCATCTTTTATATCCATTCTATCTATTATAGTTTTCGAGAAAATCGCAAAAATGTGAAGACGCTGCTCTTTTTTGTATGTTAATTTTTCATTACTTCAACTTTGACTGCGAATTGC
>JAFMTC010000414.1:336796-354219 GCA_018845635.1 Nicrophorus orbicollis
TCTCTGCACACACACACACACACACATCAGATCTACACATATACACGTGAGCGCACACACTCATACAATCAAGACTATTTGCACCGCCTGAAAACAAAACCGACAGGAGAGAAAGAAGAAGTTGAAAAGTATTAAATCCAATTTTTTCCCCTGGTTACGAGGATGTGTGTGTGCACAATGAAAAGATGGAGAAGGAGAGGAACGAGAAGAGAGAAACACGGAGGATTGTGTGCGTGCTCGAGAGCAATTTATGATTTCTTTTTTAATTTCGTAGAATTTTGTACACCCTCTGGGTTTCAGATAATATTAGTAAATAAATCGTGACTTTTATCTGGCTGCCGATAAGAATCCCCAAAACTACGGGACCAACAAAACATATGTACTTTTCGACTTTACTTACCGTACACGTACTACATCTTCATAACAACATTGTATTGTACACGTTTCCTTCACCAACAGATTGATCAAATCCTCTGCAAACTCAAGTTCATTTCGTATTGTACTCTTCTTCCAAATTTTTATACTAATCTAATCTGACACTGACGTTTATAATTACAATTTGTACTTGAATGAAACTGAAATTTTGTTCAAAGTAAAATTGGTCGTTTTTTGATCGCTATTATTATACTATACAACTGATGAAAAGGGTAATTGACTATTGATCTTTTCTACTCTAATCAAATTAATGTTTAGAAATTTTACATCCAAAACACAGTTACAATAAAACAAGCAATATAATATATCACTTTTACACAAAATGTATTATTGTAAGTGATTCATGTAAAACGCGATACACTAGTTTACAGTTTATTTTACACGTGTTCCACCTCCATACATAAATTATACTAAAACGAGTTTTGAACTATCAAATCACAATTAGTTTCCATTCGTATTTAAATTTACATCCACAATGCAACAAAAAAGAATAATTTATCAATTGTTTATGATGAACTTGAAAAATATAAAGTTTACTTGCAATGTGTTAGTAGTCACTGTACTTATGTAAGATTTACACTAGTTTCCAGGTGTAAGGAACTATAAAAATACCGTATGAATAACTTGTTTCACGTGCGTTGAATTTCAATAAGTAGACTTAGTTGTATGATTTTTTTACCACATAAATTGCCGTTGTATTGATTCAAGCAAAAGTTGTGTGCATTTTTAGTACTTACAAATAACAAAATGTTTAATAAGTATAATGTAGTAATCAAAACACTCATTTTTTATCAAGAATATGCAAACATTCGTTTAAGTAATTCATTTTGCTTATTAAATGAAACTATTTCAATATTAGTTTTGTGAAAAAGAAAAGTTTTGTTTTGTTCTGATTTCCGACTTACACTCCATTTTTTTTGGTATGTCGTTTTCAGTGTAACTAATTATGTGCGTGTAGGAAAAAAATGGCGCGTCCGGCATTGGGGTGGACGTTAGTCTGAAGGGCACTTTTCGGGAATAATGAGCACTCGTGGAGTGGCCGTGCTAACAATGCTCTGTCAATCAAAGTTCCATATAAATCAGGGGGTGCGTAAATCTTGCACAAAAGCCATTTGCCGTCCAAATTGGCACCATGAGAAATATATTATCAGTTTCGTCATTTCGATAATGCTGTGTCTCTCAATATATAGCATTAAGTTTAAGTTTGTAATATTACGTGAAAATGAACATTTTAAGTCGATTTGTTTTATAGAATTACGACAGTATATAGTAAATTGATATACTCAAAAGTTGGTACTAAAAAATGATACTTTTTCCATAAGAAGTAGAGTAAAAATGATTGATCCGTTCTCACAACACCTGATCAAAACAAAGGTATTAAATTGTATCATATTATTTAAATCATCAAATCAAACTCTCCTTGATACTAAAATAGAAAAACAAAACATTTTCTTTTCTACGAAATAACAGTTTCTTAGATTAATGCTGGAGCTTCTTCTTTCTATAAGTTAGAAGAGAGTCTATCCATCATTCTCCAGTTACTATTACTCCTCAGTGGTCAGTTCTTGAAAGTGTTCTTAAACTAATTCTTCCACTTCATTGGATCATCTACAAAGATCTTGTACTACAAAGGCTTTACATTCGACGTAATTTTCGGTTACCGCTTCTGATCATAGATGGCGTTTTTAACTGAATTAAGTCGTATACCGAACAAAGAGCGTATACTGAGCAAAATTTGTTTTGACCAAACATATTTTAAAGCATATACCGAGATACCATTGTATTATACTGCTGAACGTTCTGGTCGCCCAAAATCGGCAGTTGTTTCGAAAACAACAAAAAAATGCCCACTAAATAGTTTAGAAAGATAACTGATATCTTGAAGAGTGTATTTACAATTTTTACGAAAATTTGTCGATGAAAACAATGGTTAAATTGAATCACACTTTGAATTGATTCTTCATTGATCACTTTCCCCTTGCTACTACTGGCTCAAAAAGATGCTCCAGGGAAAGAAATTTGGATCAAATGAAGAAGTTATTGTTCATTTTGATAGCAAAGATCAGTCGTTCTACTAAAAAGGCATCGAAAAGTTAGAGGAGCATTGAAATGAATGTATCACTTTTGAAAGGATTGATTCTTCACTGATCACTTTCCCCTTGCTACTATTAGCTCAAAAAGATGCTCCAATGAAAGAAATTTGGATCAAATGAAGAAGTTATTGTTCATTTTGAGAGCAAAGATAAGTCGTTCTACTAAAAAGGCATCGAAAAGTTAGAGGAACGTTGGAATGAATGTATCACTATTGAAAGGATTGATTCTTCACTGATCACTTTCCCCTTGCTACTCTACTACTGGCTCAAAAAGATGCTCCAGTGAAAGAAATTTGGATCAAATGAAGAAGTTATTGCCTATTTTAAGAGCAAAGACAAAACCTTCTACAAAAAAAGGCATTGGAACCAATGCAACACTTTTGAAAGAAAGTAGCCTTATTGAGTTATATGTTTTATATAAAGTAAACAAATATAAGAAGAAAGTATACATTATGTGCAAATATTATTGTTATTCGATAAGTACGAATCCAGCAAACAGTGCTTTCATTTCGATGCTGAATATCGGAATGGGGGGCACGTATATGTCATAATCATTTGTGACAGATAGTCTGTGACATATCGGAGAGTGATCCGGAACGAGCGATCGATCATATTTTTGTGAACGCTCGTCCCTTTTGTGCATTATGCAAAAACCCCAAATGAAAATAGAAAAGTGCACGCGCCCCGCATACGACATTATCGGAACGATGATTTGCACATCAACACACTCGACATCCTTGCACACAAGATAGAAGGGAAAGGGAAAGAAAACACCGCATTAGAATGGATCGATCTGCGAATAGATGTTTTATTGACATCATGTTCACCAGCACAGCACAATTGACATGTTTAACAAGTTATTTACAATTTGAATACTTAATTCTAATTATGGACTTGTCTAACTACATCACTTATTTGTATATTAATACACTAAATGCTCTGAAAAGACAACATATTAGAATGATTCAGTTATCAAATTCACGCAATATTTCATTTTTCATTCAAAATGAATAATCAGATACAAGAAGACTTCTTTACAATTGGTTCTTCAAATATGTATGCTGCACTAACTCTTACAGTGCGGTTTTAATCAGTTACAAAGTGGGCTATCCACTTAAGTCTTTCCATCAAAGTTTCAAGTTGGCGAAACCCAAACTATTTGAGACTGAGAAAACATGTATAACATAAATTATATTGTGTTAACCTGAGATATTTTTTTGGAAAAAACAAATAATGGGAGGCTTTGCAATGAGAAGCTGATTTGAAAAACAATCGGTGCGAAAATATACGTAATTCCTGTAAGTTTTGCAAAAGTATATACATTTAATATGTAAATAACATTTGGTTTCCTGTAGTTTCAGGAAACAAACGAAAATAATGATATCGTTTCCATGGGGCAATCGATACCAGGTGATTGATATTTTTGCATTTCGTGCACACACACACAAAGTTCACCTGGTCATCCCGTGTCTGGACCATCTGCTGTCATTGTGGTGTTGAAATGACCCACGCGGCCCACATTATCCGGCATTCTCCTCACATCACACATTGTTGTGTACGGCCTCCTTCACATACGGAATCCCGCAAATATGGGGGAAATTTCCATACTCACAAACAATTTTCCAAATCCATGCTACACTTACTTCCAATTACACAATAATGAAGGAAAATTGTTACTACAAATATGCAATTACAATAATTGAATACTTCAAACAAAATAGACTACTTGATTTCAGAAATTTCAAGTCATATTTCCATATTTCAAGATCTTGACACTTAAAAATAAAAACGATCTAGTTATCAATATTTGATTCTACAATATTATTGATGTTATAGAACTCAACATTTCTTAAGAAAGACTTCTAATTACACAATAATGAAGGAAAATTGTTGCTCAAAATATGCAATTACAATCATTTAAAACTTCAAACAAAATAGACTACTTGATTTCAGAAATTTCAACTCATATTTCCATATTTCAAGATCTTGACACTTAAAAATAAAAACGATCTAGTTATCAATATTTGATTCTACATTATTATAGATGTTACAGAACTTAACATTTCATAACAAAGATAATAAAATATAAAAATTCTAAAATTTTAGCAAATTTGTTCATTATTGTAATACATTCAATTTGTAATTAATAATTTAAATACACATATTTATTAAAGTATTCAATAACAAGCCATAAACAGAAATGTATTCACTCAAATATAGCATTTGGTCAAGGTTTTGCGGTTTCTGTATTAAAAAAAAACGTCCCCTAAATATTAGCGATTGTCGGTCCACACTAAAATCGCCTTTTAAGTACCCCGACTTGAAGTTCTTACGTTGCAAATCAAATAGTTGGCACGTGTCCCCACCGATGTTCACCTTTTTTGTTTGTGTACGCCCTCTTGGACATCGACGTGAAGCAGCAAGCAAAAAAAAATGTATCAGCCAGATGAAAAATTGGCAATAGGCCATCGGTCAAATCTATCCTATTCAGTGTATTTTTTACGCCAAATGCCGAACACAATAGGTCAGATCAAAACAGATTTTTTCGTTCTTTATACGTGGATTTATATACTGTCCCAAATGCAAATTGTAATCTCTCTATTGATGCAATGTTATGGTGGATTATACGTTTTTTTTTCTGCAAAGTAGGTAAAAAGCGATGAATAAATTATTTCGATCTGTTGTTATTGTGCTGCTTTTCATATGTAGATCGAGATTGGAATGGGAACTATGATGGGGACTTCGAATATGATTCAATTTTTTGGAAAGCAGGAACAAATTGTGAATGGAAAAGTAATTTCATCATACGGTTGTTTATAAGCTCTTAACTATTTCTTATTTATATCTATTAATAATAAGATTTATAGATAGAAAAATTAATATTCTAACAAAACCAAATACAGTGGTACCTTGATTGACGACTGCCCTAATATACGAGCGTTTTGACATACGAGCTTGCTTTGAGATGAGAGCAAGATTTGAGATACGAGGAATCGCACACTACACCAACTGATTCTTTGAGATACACCAATTGCTTTGAGATACGAGCAAGATTACGGAGCGAAATAAACTCGTATGTCGAGGTACCACTGTACAGTCTTAATTAGTGGTAAATTGCTACAAAGCAATTGCGACTGATAAACCAATAAACACGAAAAAATCTAACGAAAACCTAGCATATTATTCTAATAACTACAAAATTGATCATAATGAGACACTCGTTGTTATCAATCACTTGAAAAAGAAAGAAAACAAAACTTAAACAATAAAAAATAATCACTTTTCATAAAAAACACTAATGAGACATAATGTTTGAAAAGTAGTAATCTTAAGTTACGTATTTTCATTGAACATATTTGATCAAAAGTTTCGGTTTTTGTTTGGTAGACAAAATTTTTAAACTTTTTTCTAAATCAGTATAAGAATATTGATAATAATAATCGTAATTAGCCACAGAATGGGACCTATGTGTTATTGACTTAAGAATATAAATAATTTTATATAAAAACCAGTAAAAATGTTAAAATCTAATAATAAATAATTGTAGTGTTTATTAATAGACAACACTCATATAAATATTGAGAATTAGTACAATTTATTCCAATAGTTATGACTAGTAAAGTCACTGATATGTAGACGTGAACTTATTAGTTTCAGTTATATTGAAGACCTTGAAAACTATTACTCTTATTTTTATGTGTTTTTTTCAATCTTTTGAAGTAAAAATTGGTTAAAATTAAACAACATATTTCGGAATCTAATAAATACTACTTCTTATTGTTTAAAATCAAGAGCGCTTTGTAACAGATGTAGCAGTTGTTTCATTTTGTCGTTTGATTGTTATTGTTTCCTTTTATCGATTTCCTAAATTTATGAATTTTCAGCGTCCATTTTTTATTTTCGTTTTGTGTCGTGATTGGCACGATTTCGCCACCCGATTGAATGCACGTGTGTGTCTTTTTAGAGTGTATGGGAGGATTTGGCGAGGGGCGAAAGTTAAAATGCTTAAAAAGTGCGAAGCAAAGGGGATTTCACCCTCCAATCGCCGATACTCGACGAGGGAAGAGTGCACCAATGGGCGACGGACGGGGCTGACTCACACTCGAATTAATATTTGATATTGATTGATTGCCATACGCAACTTTCAGTTTTCCCCACAGCGACCTACGATATAGATATTAAGTTTCGGCCATTTGGAAAACGTGCACTTTCATCTCCAATTTATACCAGAAATAATAGTTTAGTTTTCATTCATCAACTTACTATATTAATATTTACATATTGTATCTTTTTGTTCCTTCAAAAGCTTTAAATGTATACGAAATAAGCAAATAATATCAATATCTTATAATTTTTACTGTTTTAAACAGTCTTAACTATAATTATAAATGATTTAGAACAATTTTCCAATTAATCACAATGAAATAATTGACTTATGAGTTTAAGATAAACCGAAATAGAAGTTGCATAGGTAAAACTAGTCTCTACCTCTTAATTTTCACCACAATTTTAATAGTTTTCATATATGAAAAAGTATTTAATTTATAGAGAAATGAAAAATAATTACTTAAATTGAATTGTAATGAGAATGAATACAACTTACAATTTCATATCAAAATTCCTACTTTATATTACATTTATTCCGCAAATGATGCTTTTATAGTGTGAACTAAAGAATAATGTAATTAATTTGAATTTATATATTGAGAATTAACATAATGTAGTATTATATTTATTTCTTCAAAAATTGAATATTTATTCTCAAAATGTGTCCTATAATCTGTTTCACATACTCAAAATTATTGATTACATATTTCTATAGATGTATCTACAGTTTTTTTTAGCAATACGATATACGAATGTCCTAATAAGCGAGTGCCCTAATATACGAGTGTTTTGAGATATTTTTATTTGAGATGAGAGCAAGATTTGAGATACGAGGAATCGCACACTACACCCACCTCAGACTAGACCTCAGTCTGTGTGCTTTGTTTCCCTAGTTTTCGAAGCATTTTTGATAAGTTGTACATTTGTACATTTACAAAACATTGCTTTGAGATACGAGCAAGGTTACGGAACCAATTAAACAAGTATGTCGAGGTACCACTGCATTATGAAAAAATAACTAAGTAATTTTCATTACTATTATATTATATTATTCCTTTTCTTGGAATTTATTGACTAACTTATTTATTGTCATTTTGATTAGTTTTTGGTAGAAATAGCATTCTAAAATTGGCTGGTGTTTCCAGGATTAATAAAAAAACATGTTCAGAACCACTGGGTTTTCGAAAATGTATTGGAAGATCTATCGCAGCGCCAACTCTTGGTCAATGCGTACACAAAATAAGTTCAACGTGGTTGTTTGGTTGCATAACTCAAAATTTCTGGTGATAGTGCGGTCATATTTCTACAGATGGCTGTGTCAATCAATCATATTACAAAAATTAAGTGAAAAGCTAGTTTTTTTTTTGTAATTAATTAATTATAAAATATACAATTATTGAAATGATTATTTTCAACTAATTAATAAGATATTTTCATAATTAGCAACTAATTTTAAAATATTATAATGAATATTTAAACATTCTTTATAAAAAAACACATCTAATGAATATACATTAGTTTTATCTAATTACCATACAAATCAATTCAATTAATTTCTATTATTTCTGGATATAAAGCTTCATTTATTGACTTCAAAAGTTACTGTACTTTTATATTAAATAAAGTATTTTTAATATTAGTTTGTTGTGTACCCGGCGCATACACCATTTTTTGGTGATGCTAAAAATTGCATGAAATTAGTTTTCATCAATGTATGCTGATTATTATTATTGCAACAATAAACTAAAATGTATTGCTGAAATGAAAACGAATCATATGAATATGTAATAGTAATACAATCAAAATATATGTTCATTTGTCACACGAACATTGAAAATATGAAAAAATAAGATTTACTTACAAAAGTTATATTAACAATTTCATTAGAATATAGAAGAAAAAAAGTAATAATATGCATTAAACATTTTCACTTTATGCTTGTTCCTTGATTAATGATAGGTCTTTGACGCAAAATCCGTCCTAAATGTTGAAAAATACGTCTTCATCATGAAATAGTTTCAGTTACTTATTAGGTAAAGTCATCGTTTTCAACTGAAATTAAACATAAAATTATGTACTTTCCTTAAAGTTTGAAACACTTTTTAATTAACTCGCATCTTTGATTAGTCGCTTTTTAGTTCTTTTATAGTTTTGGGCACTTTATCTCTATTTTTATGTATTTGGAAAAGAGATACATTATTGACATAAATGTATAAACATTTAACTTAACAACAAATCCATCTCGCTCTTTATTAAGTGTAGATTTTGAATGTTTGATATTTCCATCATGAGCCTAGATACTTGGCCGCAAAACGAAAAGCCGTATAAGGAAACAAAGATTGCGCTTGCGCAAGATTGGCAACATGTAAATATATCGACATCGAAAAAGTTTTTACATTATAGGCCGTAAATCGAAAACGTGCCTTAATTGAAAAGGGCCGTTATAACGAAATGCCGTATAGCGAAGTATGGGTGTATTACGGAATTTGTCGCTCACAAATCGAAGTGTGCTAAAAACGGCACGGAAATAATTGCAGTGGTCGTGAATCTAGAGCAGCAGAGCCTTGACTTTGACGATGGTACCGCCCACAAGTAGGCGGCGTTAGATCGCGGATTGGGACCGAAAAAAAAATGAAGGAACTTGAAAACCTGAAAAGTTGAAGAAAAACAAAACAAACCAAAGATTGGGCGATGATCAAATAAAACAAGGTGTGATTATAAATATTAATTTTACATTTAATAGTAATATGAACAATTTTTACATGCATATTGTGTGTGTCGAAAAGTAAACCGAAAATGAACAATTTTTGTTTGAACAAGTATACACATTCGAAAAGAAAAATAAAACTACACCAAAATTATATATATATATATATGTATATATAAAAAAAAATAGAATGAAAATCATAACGAATCCACACAAAAAAAAACACATCTAACAAAACGCAAGACAGACAGAGATTGAGAGATATTTACACCAAACCGTAAGAATTTTTAGCCAGAGTTTAATTTTTCTTTTCTCCTTAATGGTTAAGGTACCCACCTAAATTAAATTTTTATACAATTTTGATCGAAATTATGTAGAAAACAAATCATTAAATAATAAACACTAATCAACAATATTAAAAAAAATACATTAAATTAAACACAAAAAAAAAGTAAAACTTATTGTACACAGTACATACTTAGTGAAATTAATAACAATATTATACTATTGTGATGCACTGTAAGTTTATTTTTTTCTCTTTAAATTAAATAAAATCAATTAGATTATCGTGTGAAAAACGCAAAAATAATAATAATACGATAATATTATTATGTATTTTTTGTTTTGATTACAACAACATAGTAATTAAGAAACGGAAAGTAAATCGGAACAGAAACCAAACGTAAAATTAGGGTCGTAAGTAAGCAAGGCAAGTGGCGGTGCTCCGAACGCATTTTTTACATAATTTACAACAAACTTTTCAAGTAGGTACCTAAAAATATCGTAGTATATATAATTTTTTTTGTTTGTTTGTTTGTTTGTTTAAACATTATATTTACAAATATGTCCATACAAAAATATCGATTTTCTCCACGAAATTAAAACGAAAAAATAAATGAATGCCAACGAACGAAATAGAAAACTACAAAAAAAAAGAACATTTAATACTGAGACAAAAACGAAACAAAAAAGAACTAAAACATGTAACGAAGACGGGCATACATACAAACATCAGAATCACGCGCGACATTTTCTCATTAACTTTCATTTGTTTCTGTTTGAATATAATATATAATAATGTAGATATTAAAGCTGCAAGAGGAAACCAAACTGATTCGTTTTGTTGTTTTTCGTGTAACGTGTAACTTATATAAATAAAGCGGACAAAAAAAATATATAGAAAGAACTGTCGTTTCGTTTCCTGTTTGTTTCTCTTATTAGTAATATATTTTTGTTTTGCTTAAGTCAACAGAAGAACAGAAATTATTATATTTAGTAGTCACAAGCACCATCGAGTTGTATGTTTCTTTATAGCTTATTTTATACATTTATTATTACATTTACAAGTACCGATACAGCTATGCTTTTTTTCCTTTCAATTATCATTTAGTATTAGGCGAAATATTATTTATAATTAACATGATCTCATATTTGGTTTGAATGTATTTGGATATTAACTTTAAAAACGATAGAAAATGTACGATGCATTGTTACGTGTGAGTTATACGAATTGGCTCTCTTTCTCTCTCTCTCCCTCTCTCTTTTCTTCTTTCCCAGTCGAGGAACTTTAAATTTTGCCATCTTCGAGTAAAAAGGGACGACTCTGAATTCGCACGTTTACAGCAGAAATTTGGAATACGCATATAATTGTTTGTTTGTTTGCTTTTTTTTTGTCAGTTTCGAATATAAAAAGAGGCGATATTTGGATAAAATGCCGTCGTCGATCGATCGATTCAATTTCTCGGGATTATGAATGCTAACTACATGCGCTCGAAAATACATATACAATTAATCCATTCATTAATTTCATTCTCAATTAAAAACGAACTTAGTAAATATTAATATCAATCATTTTTGGTTTTCTTTTGGTTATTACATTATTACGTCCATTGATTCTTCATCTTCTTCAACTTCTCCTCCTCCTTCAACTTCTTCTTCATCAATATCTTCCTCGATTAACGTCATACACATATAATAAGAGTCATGGTTTATTAATTAATTGTATTGCTTTAAATTTTCGTAATCAGTCTAAAATTCGAAATTCGGTCATTTTCTTCATCAATACTTGATCAATCTCAATTATCTGTTTCCATCTAGTTTTTTCATCTTTTTTTGCACCATCTAAGGTGGTGGTTGGTGGTAGTAGATACACAATGAAAAGATCGATTTCTTCTTCTTTCATTTTTTAAATAAATTCAATAAATAAACTAAATCTATAAAAATATCTCATATTTATACGTTTCAACAAAAATATATTATCATTATTATCATCTTCTGAGTATCTTTACAAAAAATATAAAATAAATTCACTTTTCGCAACAATTTCAATTTGCGCGCAGGGGGCTGGGGGGAGTGTTTCGGTGCTGCTTCGTCCATTTCTTCTTTTATATATATAAACATTCTTTTGAAAGTAATTCTTCGGCGAATCACTTACGTTAGCTTGTTTTCATTGTTTCGCGTTCTTTTTTTTTGCTTACAGGACAATGCACGTGAGGGGGGTGGGGGAGAGTTTGTTTTTCCATTTCTCTTAAAAATTAAATAAACATTAAAAACTTAACAACTTAACTATTAGGTTGTGTGTGTTTCTTTGTTGAGTTTATGTAATTTTCTTCATGTTCTATTCTTGAATTTCTTCAATTTCGCGAATGAGCAAATTGTCCTTTTAGGTACATTCAATTATATGCGGCTGCGAGGATTCTATCACGCTCGGCCTCGATTCTACTTTGGTCGCGTGCGTCGAGACCAAAGGGCCCGGGACCCTCTGGTGCTGCTGCACTTGCATACCCCCGCCTTGCTGAGTCATGACGGGCCTCGACAATCCCGGATGCAGGACCGTCGTGTGACCCATCTGCGCCGGCTGGGCATGAACCTCGTACATTTCCCTCGACTCATCGAAGATTTCCTTCTTCATGTCTACGGAACCTGAGCGAACGAACAAAAACAACAATTAGATATTGGGTTCCTTTATATTAATGTGTGCATTATATTACCTAAGCTGTTCTCCGAAGCTGCGTAGTCGTAGTAGTTGGGAGAACACTCTCCGTTGAGTTCATCTTCGATGTTGTTGGGTCTGCATGACGTCGTCTTCCAATGGGTGCGAAGACCCGAAGCACTGATGTAGTTCTTTCCGCACTCTTGGCAAATGTACGGCCTCTCGTTCGTGTGCAGCCTTTTGTGCAGTTTCAGGTGCACGAATTGTGTGAATTTGGCGGGGCAAAAGTCGCAGGCGTACGGTTTTTGGCCACTGTGGAGTCGCAGGTGCGTTTTCAGATTGGACGTTGACGAAAATCGCTTCTTGCAGATGACGCATTCGTGAGGACGCTCTCCGGTGTGCACCAGGTGGTGTTTTTGGAGATGGGCCAACTGGGTGAAAGATTTCGTGCACACGTTGCATTTGAACGGTCGTTCACCGCTGTGCGTACGCAGATGGACCTTGAGATTGGAGAGCTGTCCAAAGGTCTTGCAGCAGACGTTGCATTCGTAATGCATTTTACCGTCTTTCTTCTTCAGTGGATATGGTAGGCTCCTGTAGCCGCGAGAGGAGCCGTTCGGACTCGTCGGACTCAGGCTGCAGGAGTTTTGGTGGATGCTGCAGAGGCGTCAGCGGGGTGAGAAGCTGGTGGTTCAGATTCGTCGTCATTATGTGGGACGTCGAGATGATCTGAGTCGTGGCGAAACTCGTCGTTATGGGGGGCGAGTAGGTCGTCGTCGGCGTCGGAATCGTACTGTGTACGTTGTTGTTGTTGCTGCTGTTGGGAGATTGATACAGGTTGTAGTAGGTCTGCGGCTGGTAGTCGTAATTGTGTGACAGATAAAAGTTGTTCGGAGGGCTCGGCGGAGTGCTCTTGCTGGTCGGCGTTTGCGACTGCTGCAAATTCGAACTCGAATCCGGACTGCAAGGCACCGCTCCGTATCTGTGACTCTTCTTGTAGGAATAGGCCATCTCCGTCGGCGAACTGGGCGGCGGGGTGGCATTGGGCTGGCGCTGATTCTGGTCGTTGTTGTTATTGTTGTTGGTATCGATGCGATTCCTCAGAAGGATGTTCTCCAGGATGCTCGAAGAAGGCGGCGTGTATCTGCTGATCGGTTGCGGTTTGACATCAGATTCGTAGAAGGGCTTGTTAGGAACTTCGTGTGGGGGCGAGTCGTAAACTATCACCGAACTTGGGGGTGTCACTATTTGAGTGCTCATTTCAGGTACTGCTGGGGACGGCGCCTTCTCGTTCTCATGATCACTTTCCGCTGCCTTCGACTTGTAATGATAGGCTTTCGAAATCTTGATCTTCACTTTACGGTATTCATTTTTTTGGGTTTCATGAGCCACGGGTTTTATCACTGCGGTTTCCTTGGAACTTGGCTTTGTACTAAAGTCCAACACATAATTGTTCTCACTGTCGGAATCGCTGGAGTCCTCGGGCGGGGTGAACGCATCGTCGTGATAACCATTGCTATGGTATCCTTCGTCCGACCGAACGCTGCCATCTGTGGGTGTTAGCTGATGCTCATACGGTGGACCCTCCTTCACTTGGGGATCCGTCGTGCTGACCGTAATCACTTCAGAACTCTGCTGCACTTGCTGTCCTATTATGCGAAAGCGAGGAAAAAAGCAAAAAAACGAAATTAATAAATATCATTTCCAAAATGGTTTCTAATTCGATTGAACGCACTTATTCTTTGAAGCATTTGTTCTCCGGTTAGGGGATAGTTCAAGCGCTCCGCGAATTCCCTGCAGTACCAGACGAGGAGCTCCTGGTTGGGCAGAATCGGTTTTATCGTGTAGAAATAAATGTTCATCTTGTATTGGCAAGCGATGAGGTTTTGCGATTCGCTCGAATAAGCAGGGTTCACGTAACGCATCCAATTCGCCTTCGAAGTATCGAACCCATCTATATAGAAGTAAAGCTCGTTTTCCTTGTAGATCTGCAATACAGCAAAAAAAAAAACATAACAAAATGAAACACCAGAATGCGTTGGCAAAATATTCCCGTCGCCTTCAGATTATTTCCGCACACCGTTGCGAAAACGTCTATTTATAATTCAGATTAGAATACACTAAGCATTGACTAATTTGTTTGTTCGGTGCGCTTTCAATTTCGACTTAACTATCGAATTACTACGGAACAGTTAGTTTATTAAGTTTGTTTTTTTTTTCTAAAGGAAAGTTAGAACAAAGTACCTTAGATTCGTTACAAGTATTACGGAAAAAGCCCTCTCGCAGTTGCACCTATTTGAGAAAAAAAAAGGGGAAAGAAAGAAAGTCGAGAATTAGAGAAGTGTACCACAACCATAAGATACTTCTTTTGTAAAGTAATGTAATAAATGGATGGACTTACCCTCCAGAAATATTTTCTGTTGGCCGATGGTGGGACAGCATCTTTGGCGTAAATTTCTCCCACGAGGGGTCCAAAGCGCGTTCCTCGTGGGATGTAGCCCGTGCTCCAGACGCCTTGAGCCTAAACATACAGCGAATTATTAGTACATGGCGTTGGGAAAGCTTTCGTCGTTCACTTACATCTGAGAGGGCCTGGGAAGATTTGAGAACGAGGTTCCTGGGTAGCGTGGCTTCGGCCCTGTTTGGGGTGCCGACTTCTACGGAAATGTCCGGCACTATGTAGGTGGTGTGCTGTTCGAAGTCTTCCTCACGCATATTGGACAGGTCGAACTCGCTGGCCGACGACACTTGGCCTTCCTCGATCATTTTCTGCAAAAGTGAAAGAAAAAAAAGCGTATAATGAGTGCGTGCGATGACGATGATGGTGGATGATGGTGGAGATTGTTCGGATGAGATGGGGGGATGAGGTGTAGGTGTGTGGGCTGTGTGAGGTGGTTGGATGATGGTGAATCAATTTCTGTTGCATTCCCCTGCACCGGGGGCGCAAAGTGAAAGCAAATATGGGTCAGTATGTACGAGAGAGCGGATATCGACCGGCGTCGCGGCGCTGCACCCGTGACGTCACCGTTGTTCCGCGTCTACGTCATAGCCGAGTCGGTAACCCTTTGGCGCAACAATTTACTTTTCACCGTATGAACAGGTTGAGAGAGGGCTTTTGCAGCAATTTTAAAGGTCAAACGTCGCTGCGTGCAGCAACTGCTTCATATTACTACCACCCATTTACTGCTTCCATTTATTTATCTAAATCCATTTGTATGCGCATACATACAAATGGATATGCGAATCTGAACTTTGCCCTTAGCCCTTCTTGCCTGGCATGTATACACGATACACCCTGACGGCCCGCTGCGTCGTCGGGACGGCCTCGAGCGAAATGTCAACAGCTCACCCTTTAACCTTTAACCTTCCGGAAATGCACGGAACGGACATCGCGGAATATTCGAAAATGGAAATAGCGCCTTCCTGCGATAATTATTACCTCCATTCCGCACGGTTTTCGCCCGGTCTGCGGACGCGCGCTATCGCGATCTGCTGAAATGCAAAGTTCGCTCGCCGTTGCCTTTGACCTCTGCCAGCTCTGAATCGAGCAAAAGAGCGGAGAGCCTGCCTCCAAGGAAGCGATCCCGTGTCTGAAAAAACATGTTGCGCAATTTTTTGCCTCCATTTCGGTGTTTTTCGGTCTGAACGATCAAATTGAATCCCGGGACTAATAATAGTTCGCAAGGCTGCAAATGCATGCACCGTTACGTCACGGGTGCAGGGCCTCTCCTTCTAACCGCATCGGATCTTTCTAATGCCGTCTCTATCCGCTGCAACCTTGCAACCGTTTGGCACCCGACGTGTGACCCTGACTAATCTTTAAACATCCAATGCTGCACTAACAATAATTACAGCTCGGCTCCGACGAAAATTGCAAAATATTTGCCTACCCGCATTTATTATTTCACCAAACCGCCAATGCCATTCGCGCAACGCGCACCAAGAAACCACCACAATTACCTAATCAAATAATAACATATACACAACAACCAATCAATATTCATTACACGTAATATTATTGAAACATTTTCATATTTAGATGCATGTAATCAAATTTACGTGTTAACGAAAAGATAACGTAAGCAAGTAACAAAGCAACTAAGTTTATCCCTTTATTTTTAAACGTGTACAATAATATAATCTCATCGTAAAACTCGCATGAATCATATTTATACTGAACGGATTCTGCGACTCGCAATTTGAATCTCAATTTCGAGGACTTTGCGTAATTACCGAAGAAGTGAAAACAAACAATTCCCAGTAGCGAATTAGATTTTGCATTTACATTTCGAGCGATCTATTTACGTTCCATTTACGTTGATAACTCTAATGTTCGGTATTGTGCAAATGCAAATCAAATCGGCTGAATCACAGATTGACGACGCTATCGTAGACCAACCAGAACCTAGCTCAATTTCAGTTTTTAAGATCGCCTTATATATCAACTATAGGTCGTCCTAATCAAAATCAAACTCATTCTAATTTACAATGATAACATATACTTTTAGTTATAAAATGAGAATGAAAATGTAATCTAGTTTTCAGAGGATGTATTGCTGATATTTCCTTCTTAATTGTATGATAATGAAGAATGTTTAGATTTAATAGAAATAGTAGTTAAGTGGTTATGGTTGGGGTATGAAGAGTGTTACCAAACGTTGGTCGGATGCGAAATGCAATTTGATAAAATCACGGTTGTTGTTTGAGACTGTTGAACAGTAAACACTATTTGCTCGATAAATATTGTTAACCTTGCGGCGAACTTGAGTTGGTTCGGTGTTTTTACTCAAATAGAAGTCCTTATCTGTACCGGATTGCCGAGTTGCGGATTTAAAATAGAAAATGTGGATGCTGGCGGTTTGGAAACGCACAGGGAAATCGCACCATCTTCGGATTTCGGCGAGATGAGATGACGAGTCCTGCTCTGTGTGTGTGTGCGTATACATATATACATATATATATATAAATGTCATAGGTCACGGATTCGGAATTGCGATCTTAAATGGTAGCATTTACCTTTCTTCGATTGCTGCGTGTGCTATATTTGTTTGTTTGCGTTTCGCTTTTTGGGGGGCGGCTTTCGGTTTCTTCTTCGCGAGATTAAGACGCGCCTCGAGTTCGGAGGAGCGCTTCCTTCGAAGGGCGTCGT
>JAFMTC010000414.1:357357-371099 GCA_018845635.1 Nicrophorus orbicollis
AATTTAAAAAAAAAAAAAGTACAAATTCCAAATGGAATGAAATTAATGCATGAATGAGATATTCCGATGATAGTAAAACGGTTGTATTTATTGGTGAATTATCTAAATGCATGCATGTGCGGCCGGCGTAAATCGATACTCGCGCTCTCCATAATAACCGTGCAAAAGATTATTGTAATAATAATGCATGCCAGTCGGAGAGGTCGATGAACTAACCCAGTGTCCTACTAATCCCAAAGAAAAGTGGTAGATAGTGCGAAGAGAAAAAAGAGCGAGCTGCAGGAAATCGACGGTGGTGGGGTGGTTGGTCTCTCCACTTCTTCCTATTCGCAATAATTTTCCTCCGCTATCATCGACCATCATCATCATCTACTTTTCTCTTTGTTTTCGCGCGGAGAAAACTGCACCAATTTCCACTGAAGCGAAAAAGGGATTCAAATAATTGAAAACCCGGTCGTTCTGCGCGAAGAGAGTGCCGATGTTGAGGAAATTGTTTGAGAGAGTGAGTGAGAGGGGGGCGAGGGTCAGCGAAATATACAATATTCGCGAGGCTCGGTTCAAGTTCAACGAACCTCGCGCGTGACCTTAAAAACTCCCGAAACTTCATCGTCATTTACTTTTCCGCGATATTTCCAAATCCAATTATCTTCCTTACACTGCGACGACCTTAGCGAACGTAATTAGATAAGTTACTCTTTCTTTTTTGACGATTCGCATCATTAGAACGAATTATTCGATGGATATTGTATCAACCGCAGAATGGATTGATTGTGACTTAAGGTTAAAGCTCTTTAAGGTCGCTCGGTGCTGTATTATTGAACGCGCAGCCTTGCGGTTTTAACTAAACGTATTTCGCTTCGTTCCATTCGAAACGATCTAACAACAACAACAACAACATTCGAGCGATTCGAATCGAAACTTTGAATTAGTACTACTTGCTCACCGTTGGGTTGTAAACATTAATCCTCGAATTATCCCTTTTCAAAGCGAAGCATTGGGAAACACTTCACTCAAAATATAATCCAATTGCGTTGCGCACAGTCGTCAGTTTTCCCCTCGATCGATTTTAATCCTGGATAAGTTACTGTTGCGCTCTCTGAGATCCTTGTCTAAACAATACTAGTTAATGCACACACTTTTGGAATGTCTTAACGATTCAAAATCACAATTGTTTCGATCATGTCGTAACAGCGGGTGATAAACACTGGAGCCGGTAATGACGAAAGTTGATGATGATTATGTGTTCGGTCAAAAAAAAAACAACTAGCGATATTCGCCGCGTTCGTCTTACACAGCCGCCTCGTCTGTACTGAGTCTAAACTTGACCGTGGTGAGTTTGTTGGTGAGGTTGTTCTTCCGATGAGCGCGGTGCGGTGGTTTCTCGAACTACGCTCCTCTCCTCGAACGTGTGCGTGTGTAACGGGAAATTGGGGCCGTTCACCTCCGAATAATATTCGGCCTCAACTTGTTACGCCTCACGTTTCAGGAAGTCCTTCTGCGTGCACTCAACGAGAGTCTTTCGCCTCTCAGGTTCACGGTTACGTCGAATCCGTAACTCTTTTTCCCTACTTTCGATTGATTTTCCAAACAACAAATTTCCCGTATCATCAACAATTCAATTCAAATCGAAATGGATAATGGTCATTGTAATTGATAAGACGGAGTTTTGCTTTCGAATTTTCATGAAATTTCGATTTTCTGCGGTTCTAATTGTATAGAATCGCCCATTCGATTAATGCAAAGGCCGAGGCCGCAGTGTAATAAACTATTATTCGGGTACGTTGAACTGAAGTGAATGTGTTCAACATTTTCGGCTAGGCCATTCGTTCGTTCGTTTGCAGCCGATGACGTTCGTTTGTTCGTTCTAACTGTACAATCGGAGAACTTGCGATTTTAAATTGTCTCAAAATGGAAATTAATTGGTTCCATTCAATTGCCGAAACCGAATTCTGGAAAGCCGATGAACTTGTGCGAACCCGAGTATTCTAAAATCGAGAACGAAGGAGAGAAGGACAAGAAAAACGTACGCTCGCTCGCTCTGCACGCGCATTTCGAGCGTTCGAGGCGATTTCGATGATCGCATAGAACACGAACCCGACAACATACACGTCACATATCCAATTAATTTCATTATTAAATTAACATTTTACATATAAAACTTATATAATAATACTAATCTGATAATCATATATTAATAGATTTCGATATTGACCTTCAATAGCACTTTGTAATAGTGAATATTCATATAATTATGATATTTTTTTTCAAATATTATAATTATTTATATCTGTATTCATTAACTATTTGTTGCAATTAACATAACATAACATTTCTTGTATATAAAAATTCAGTAAATACAATAAGTAATTGTAACAAAACAATATACATTATTATTATTTGAAAAACTGAATGATATTTTCAGAATTTAAGTTCCCTTTCGTATAAGGTACCACCAGACGAACACAGTTATATCTAAGTATCTTTACCTTGACCATGGTCTTTGGACCTTGCTAGCCTTGAGAGCTGTTTCAGTTTTAGTTCCTTTTTTTTCATTATCACGCTTCCAACGAAATAACTGTATTGAACTTCTTTTTTAGGACCTTCATTTCCTACCACGATCATTAATTAATGTTTTGAAAAGAAAAAATTGTTCTTACACATAGAATCTATATAGAATCTAAATCAATTAAAAAAGAAGTCTATAGATGTAATTACAACCACTTCCCATAATGAAATAATTAAGAAACATACAAAAAATGTATTAAAATACCATACTTTTAATAATAACAATAAAATTTACAAAGAAAAAGCAATAAAAAGGAAAGTAGAAAGGGCTATTGACCATAGATCTTTAGAAATGTTTGGAATAATACCAATAATAAACCACAAATTTGACCAAAAAAAAACTAACATTACTTTTAAGTAAGAAATGTTTAGAAACAATATTTACAGTTTTATAATTTTATGATTGTTACCTTCTTTATTTAAACAAATAATCTTTTTTAGCTGACTATTACATAGCTAATAGTTCTAAATTGAGTAAATGAACATAATTGATAATAACATTGAGTTGATTCAAAAGAAGTTTACTAATATTAACAATGTCAATGCTTCACTTTGCAGCAATAGAATTTATTATTTTATTTTCTTTGTATTTCGTCTTCATTTTCATTATATTGAGTTTAAACTTTGTAATTGTTGCAATACAAGTTAGTGTTTTTGTTAATCTTTAACATCTTTATTAGCCTCAAATTGTATAAGTATTTGATCCAAATTGCGATGTTTTAAAGCAATATTGGTAGAAATTTTTTCAAAGTTCATTATAATCTTGTATAATTGATATTATTTCTACCAAATTGCAATGTTTTAAAGTAATATTGGTAGAAAATTCTTCATTTAAAAAGAACACATTTTGTATGCTATCGATATTGTTTTTTTTTTAATTTTCTTTGTTAACCGACAATTGAGGTTTCACAATTGAAATTCGTGAAATATTTCTTATATAATGACTTTAAGATTTTAAGTGTAAAATAGTGAAGAATTCTGTTTAAATGAGAAGATGTTATTCATTACAGAAAAGGTCAATGATATTGTAAACAGTACGAAGGCTTTTGAGATATTTACGCGTTTCCACGATTTATAGTGTTCGAATGCTTAAGCAGTTGGTAGTAAAATAATATTTTATTGATGCTTTGAACACAATTATGAGGATATATGTGGTAAATACTGTGGTTTAATGAGGGTTTCATTCGATTTTAAATAACCGAGAACGACAGGTAAGAATTGTGTACTTTTTAGAAGACACGTGAGTTTGCTTTCGTTTATGTAAAGTGGAGAAATGTTGATAACGTTTGATAAGGTATTATTAATAAATTGAGTGTACGTACGAAGAGGGGAAAAAAGGATCTCGAATGGTCGAGCATCTGTGTGGAATGTGTGCTGTGTTCTAAGAAGATTTGAAAGTATGTAAGTGTTTTATAAGTTAGGTAAGGTCCATGGTGGGTCGTCGAACTCGAGTTGGAGCGCTCGCGGGTTCCGTGTTCTTCTCCTCGGCTGATGAGCGCATGTGAGAGATAGCCGCCCGTCTTTGTGAGTGTGTGTGAGAGAGATAGTATTATGTCCGTGATGTTGTGGTTTCGGCGATTCTGTGCCCCAAGAAGTTGGACCAGAAAGGCGTTCGTCCAACCATCCACCACTTCCAACTCCGGTCCTCATTGTATTTCATTGTTCGCTCTTCAATCTCCCTCTTCTGCTCTTCCTTCCACATCTCGGTGAGATGCGCCCCGCGCCTCAGACAACAATGCTTCACTTAGGGACAGGGTCCGATGCTCACTTTATCAACATCATCATCGTGGTACTTGCCCGACGAACCTGTCGCGCGAGACGCCCAAGGACGACCTCACCATCTCTCCCCCAAATATAATTATAATCAAACAGATCTAACGAGATTCCTCGTACCGAAAACTGGATACAACGCAGCAACCTTCGAAAAAGCCTGTCTCCACGATTGTTACCTGTTCACTCTCATTACCAACGAAAAATCATAATATAAACGCTCCATTGTATTCCCATGCTGATGACTTCATAACATTCGAACACACGCGCTTTTTTTAATTTCCTGAACGCATCGGCATTGCCAATTACGTAATCTCCAATTATAATCCGCCAAATTGTGTGTTATTAGTGAAACTAATTACAACCGATCCACAAACTATTGAAATTCATTTCGTAAATCGAGTTTTTTTTAACATTCTTGTTAAATCACTTCTGTTTCATCCTTTACAGTTTTATAAAACAGTAATTTCATCGATTTCCCAATGACTTTTTATAAAATATCTTACGTTTTAGTAGCTTAAACATTAATTTCAAACGACTTTTAGGTAATATTATAACAATATTACAATATTTACAATATCATTTACAAAGAAATATGTATAAATCTATAATTTGAATGATTTGTTTCAGGTAAACATATTATAAAAGTACATGTGTGTTTCAAATATGTTTATTTTATTTTTTTCATAAAGGAAAGATACCAGGTATAACACGAAAATCGAAACTGTAATCTGAAATGAACCTCCTCACTCCATGCCACTACTGATCTTAATCTGCTTTGAACTCGAACTCGTACAGCAGTGACAACGTACATTATTTTAAAATATTTCCATTCCAAAATTACATTTCCAACATTTATTCTCCGCATCTCGGCTGCCTTATCAAATAATTCAATCTCCACTCACGATTATTATTGTTATTAATCATGTGCAACTCACTTCAGGTCGTTGTTTCTACTCTTCATGTGTCTTCAACTTCATTAACAAAGCCTTCTATTAATACATTTTGTGCATTATGTGTCTTCAACTTGATTAGCAAAGCCTTCTATTAATACAGTTTGTGCATTCGGTTTCGGTTATCTGATAATTATTAAAAATGTATAATTAATAACTAAAACACTAAGTGAGGTGGTGTTTTTCATGTATTAGATAGATTGTTGTAATATAAGTAATACGTAATATCTAATAAATCAAGTGATTTGGTAAACAAAACAAAAATTTCTCAAAGATTTCAACGAAAATTTGAAAGTCGTTAAACAGGTAAATAAAATAATTGAAATGAGTGTGGACTGTTGAATATAAATTTGTTTTTTTTCTTTAGATATAGCCCAAAGTTAAATGAATGGCTTGTAGTGATACTTGATGAAGGAAGATAAACTTACTTATAACTACATAAACGGTGATGGAAAAACGAATGTTATGTTTAGTTAATCCAAATGCATTCAAACCCCATTTTACATTATGAAAAGTGTTTTAGTGAAACGTACAGTAAATGACGTTTATAATAAATGACATTTCTCAAAGAAAAACAAAAAAATGATTGCAACTAACTTGATTTTTTTGCAACATTTTAAATTATGATGGTTGAATATAAATTTGGTTTTTCTTTAGATATAGCCCAAAGTTAAATGAATGGCTTGTAGTGATACTTGATGAAGGAAGATAAACTTACTTATAACTACATAAACGATGATGGAAAAACGAATGTTACGTTTTCTTAATGCAAATGCATTCAAACCTTATTTTACATTATGAAAAGTGTTTTAGTGAAACGTACAGTAAATGACGTTTATAATAAGTGACACTTCTAAAAAAAAAGCAAACATGATTACAACTAACTTGATTTTTACTGAAACGTATAATAAATGACGTTTATAATTAATGACATTTCTCAAAGAAAAACAAAAAATGATTGCAACTAACTTGATTTTTTTAGCAATGTTTTAAGTTGTAATGCAAGAATATGATAATCACCTGAATTGAAATTTTTAAGTTATTAACACTGTGCACAGTTAATTTCAAAAGTATCATTTATGGTTACGATACTTTTAGTTGATTATGAAAGTCCCTTAGAAAAGTTTTCGTTTCTCGATTTTCGCAGAAACTGAGGTGTAATCACGTCGATATTCTGAATACAAACAATAAATAGTTTCCGCAATTCGTTATCACAGAACGTTAGGTATTAGAAAGTAATTTACCGTTGAATTATGTGCCGTTTGCAGTTTGATAAGGTCAAGACGTACTTCATACTTGAAACAATACTACAATTATATGTTTTTGAATGTTATCAATAGCCATTTCATATGCGAATAAAGATTGATGTCGATTGAAATTGATATTCGATTTGGAAATCTGGTGCGTGATTCAGTTTTCTGGGAAAATAGATGTTGTTGATGATGAGGTATGAAATTTGAATAAAGAGAACGAGCAAACAACACTTGATTGTTTGTTTGGCATAATTTTGTTTTTGGCAGCGAAATTATCAAGTGTGTGTGTGACAAACAAAATCGAAACCAAAAGGCGCAGTAACCCAGTAAAAAAAACAATCGCAATATATAATGAGGAAGAAGGTGTATGTATGTGCGATGGAGAGAGGTAGATTGGCGGGAGGGCAGGAGGGAATGAAAGAAAAGAAAGATTCCGCACACCCAAGTCGGCGATTCCGTTTCGTTCTGATTTTACTACATACACCTCACGGTTTACCTTTCGCCCTCAATTCGCGCGGCATTTTTACACCTACTGACGCAACTCAGCCAAGACCTGCTTCTGGTAGCTCCATCTCGCATGGCCGTGAAGACGACGACGAGGACGTACGTCGGTGCCTCGATCGAGGTATTCGCAATTGCCGTAACACATTACGCGTGAGGTTGACGACCGCGGTTTCACAGACACAGATAGCTCGCCATTGCCACGATCGGATGTTGTTGATCATCATCATCATCATCATGACGATGATGGTCAATGGCAAGGATGAATGCCAAGATCATTACTTTCGTCAACGGACCGCATGCAAATTTACATCGTCGTCAAATTCAGTCGCTTTTTAAATGCCACGTTTGGGTTTCTCGTGCGTGCGAGCATTGAAGTCTCCAAGGCAAAAACAACGATATTTACTCACATATTCCATAGAATCATTGCTTCTCACCACGCATACGCATTATGGGATTGCCAAATACCTCTGATAGTGACTCACGCAGAATCAGGAATTACCTGCTAAATTTCTCCAGAAAATTCGCTCCGCACGAAAGTATGTTGCGTTTGCAATTCTGCAACGCTCTTACATTTTATCTACCTGAAATACCGCTATTCATATCAACCCATTTCAGTTAGAATAACGTATCAGATTTTAATTGAATCAAGACAAAATTTAAATATAAATAATCATTATTTATTATTCTTCAATCAATAAAGCATTTATTACAATACTTTTATATTTTGATCAATTTCGTAATTTGTTTCTGGGGAGTTACAAAATACGATTTCAATTTATGAATTTTTTGTAAATTTCTGAGCAAATCATCATTATTATTATATAATATATTGTAGAATTGAATATAAACATATGAAACAAAGGACCTTAAAGACTTTAAGTCTGTAAATTAAGTGTTTTGTGGAAACGTGAAGAAAACAAAATATTTAAAAAGCAATAATTAGTATCTTTTTATTGTTATTTATGTTAATTTCTGAGAATAATTGCAACAAATTTTAAAATTTGTATTGTGATTATTATTAAACTACTTGATTATTAAATTCCTATTAATTGTATATGGTTTATTTATCCAGGATATGCTAAAATTGTTTTCCGTTTGTTTGTTTCGTTGCTATGGTTGCTATGTTTCTTTTGAAACTTGTTTATTGAAAGGTCCTCTTCAAATGTTAAGGTTGCCTCAAGGTTCTAATTAAGTCAATGACAATTAGATGTAGATACTTGTATTTCGTAAAGGTGGTATTCCTGGTAAATACTATTCATATTGAAGTGTTATTAATGAAATTCTAATACACTTTAACTACAAAAATTGATTGAATAATATGAATATAACGAAATGTATGCAATAAATTATATTATCGTAGTTTTTCATCTAGAATATTCCAATTTATTGCTAATATTAATTATGGTTTGAGAATCAAATTATATGTTTTTGGTACGGAAAAATCAATTAAGCCAAAAAAAAAGCGTCGGAGGGAAATAGGGCAAAAAAAATGGGTGGAAAGTAACTGTAGTTCTGCATCGAAAATAAATTAAGGATGGAAAATGTGAAACGTTATATTCCATTCAGATTGTTCTGTGGTATTCTTCTCGTGTTATACGGAAGGGCTGCGTGGCGAATTTTTAACTGGACATCAACATAACGGTGAGGCAAGGTACAGGGAAGACCGCAAACTTTCTTTATACCCCCGACCGCGCGTTACGGCACTTCGTTCTGGTAGCTGTTTGCGGTTTATGGGGCTAACCAGCAATCCCCAAAAAGTGTAGCCCACAAAGAGGAGATTGATGGAAATGCAACCGTAAATGACAGATGATTTACAATGCGAAGATTTTGGAACTTTCTTCTTCTTCGGTTTCCGCAAATGCAAATGAATGGAATGAAGTGATTAGATGGAAAGATGCAAAGATGGAGAGTTTTGCAGTTTAATGGAAATGGAATCGAGCATCATCTACGCGAAAAGGAGAGATGATTAAGTTTCGAGTCATTGGATGCAGCAGCCATCAATCGTCTGGCCGCTGCGAGCGCCTTTGATTTGAGAGTCTTGAAGCTGAGTGAAGGAGAGAGAGAGAGAGATGAGAGAAGTGCACAAGAAGAAGTTGCATGTCGTTTTCAAGAGCAAGAGCAAGACCAAGAGGTTGTCGACCGGCGCGGATGTAGGTAACAGAGAGTGACGTCAGCCGCGTCACCTCCATGTTCTACTGGTCTAATTCCGAGCTGCAATCGCGATTCTAACTACACACTCTTCGGCTCTATGTATGTTTGTGCACTTTCGGTCAACGAACCTCGCTGCATGTCCTCGATGGACATAACCGAACGCTTTGCGCGAATGACACACTAAAAGGAAACACCGAAGAAATACGATTTCCAATACGGCACACTGACTACTATTTCAGACGCATTCTTTTCGCAATTTTTTCCTTTCTTCATTTCTTCTTGCAAACAGTGTCATCTAAAAAGAAATAATGTCCAACATTTAGTCCATCAATATAAGTATAGTATTTTTGATAAGTTGCATCAGTTTACTATTACAATGTACTCTTACAAGAAATACTAAATAATCAGTATTAGCATTAACAATTTCGAAAAATAATTAAGTACAAAAAATAAATTTACAAATATATCAAAAAGATCAATTAAAACATCTTTATTCGTCCGAAAAGCAAGCATCTCTACTTACACTTATTGGTATTAATTGGTACAAAGTCTGCAAGTTATAAATACATGGTGGATTTCCTTAGAAATCCGGGACATAACGGAAGTCTGTAAATTGTAGTGTTTCGTGGAAATGTGAAGAATGTGTCAGGAAATTTATTTTTTGGATTTTGTAATCTATTTGAATGAAATTTACATTTGAACTGTGTTCTTTTATAATTGATAACATTTATTGGAAAATATTGATCAAACACAAAATTTGGTGCGAAATGGTGCTGGTTCGAATCCCACCGATGACCGATTTTCCCGGCATTTACCGGTTAACAAAATAAGTGAATTAAGATAAAATGTAATTATAAGAAAGGGCTATTGGCTGTACATCTTTCTATCACGTTTATTTTTATCATTGGTTTGAAACAGTGATTATAACAAAATGATACAAATTACTTTTTAAAGTATTCAAATCTTAGTGAAAGTAATGTTATTACTCTATTTATTATTATCGTAAATGTTAATGGATTGCAATTAAAGGTGGTTATAATGATTTAAGCGATCATTTCTTAACAAAAAAAAAGTTGGTTCAGAAAAAGAGTTCAGAATTCTTGGAGTCAGAGCATAATAAATCTAGATTATTTCCATCAAAAGTTTCCAAATCCGCCCAAGAATATTACCTTATTACCATTTTGGAAACGTCATAAAAGTTTAGCTACCGTTTCATATTGACATAACTATGAGTTCGTAAACTGTACTAAGTTTGTAAACCCTTTCACGTTATATTTGTATTTGTAGAATCAACCATCTTCCAACGAATTCTCAGTCTACATTTAACAAAAATTCACATTTCAAAAGTTCAACTAAAGGATTTCAGAATTCTTGGAGTCAGAGCATAATAAATCTAGATTATTTCCATCAAACGTACTAAAACCACCCAAGAATATTATCCTATTAGCATTTCGGATACGTCACCAATAAAAGTTTAGGTAGACTGCTACCGTTTCATATTGACATAACTATGAGTTCGTAAACTGTACTAAGTTTGTAAACCCTTTCACGTTATATTTGCATTTGTAGAATAAACCGTCTTCCAACGAATTCTCAGTCTACATTTAACAAAAATTCACATTTCAAAAGCTCAACTAAAGGAGTTCAGAATTCTTGGAGTCAGAGCATAATAAATCTAGATTATTTCCATCAAACGTACCAAAACCATCCAAGAATATTATCCTATTAGCATTTCGGATACGTCACCAATAAACGTTTAGGTAGACTGCTACCGTTCCATATTGACATAACAATGAGTTCGTAAACTGTACTAAGTTCGTAACTGTGGGTCTAAACCCTTTCACGTCATATTTGCATTTCTAAAATGAGCATGATTCCTCTTAGGAATATTCCACATTTTCTTGAATCACCTGCCCATTAAATTATAGTTTACAGCAATGGGTTCTCGGCACATGCTAAAGGGATAAGAACACCGTAAAAAAAGGACATCGAATCCCGTTTGAAAAGGGTTAGTTCGTTTTTTCTGGGTCAATTTCTCGGAGCGCACATGTCTGCAAAGGGTTGTCCGTGATTTGAATCAATCGGAGCCCCGTTAATCGAAACAGCTGTAAGGGTGCGTGGTTGAGTTTCTTGCTTCAATTCAATAGTTATCAACAATGTGTATCATCTGAATTCGAAGGCGGAAGTCCAATTTGAGTTAATGGTGATATCGTGCCATGCAGAATTAGCCGCGACTTTTCGGTTTGTCTACGAAGGTAGGACGCAGACGATGCGTCCTTAATTGGGTCTCATTAACGTAATTTCTTTCTGCTGCCGCACTACGGTTTTCTCAAACTAGAAGACGACGGCCCGAATTGCCCACCCAATAAAATTTCACAGAACCGAAGAAAAAGGAAGCAAATGTGTGTCCGAAAACCATTATATATCATTTGTCTATCCTCTCCACAAGGAATCTGTCGTAAAGAAAGTTTCCCGGACCTTTCTCATGCAAAATATGCACATTTATTCTCCAAAACTTATTGCAGCTTCCTATTTCACCACATGTTTAAGCTCCTCCGACAATGTCATCGGACGAACTGAATTATCTGCTTTCTTTTTTTGCAATTTTCTCGGAAAGATTCATTTCTTAGTAATTTTTTTTTTCGCCAAACATCTTTTTATCCTTTCCTTTTCAAAAAGGGTGATCCCTGCGAAGGACACGTTGTGCGAATCTTTCTATACTTTTTATCGCCGTCCCACATTTTACGTCTGCAATTGACTTACAAACCGACTCCTTTGAAACATCAAGAGTCATATTTTTTACAGACATTTACAACACGCTTTTTGGTTGCTTGCAAAGATCTTTTTTATCCCTTTTTTCTTCAAAGGATTGCAAAAAAGGGTGATCCCTTCGAAGGACACGTTGTGCGAATCTTTTCATCGCCTTCGCAAATTCCATGACTCCTTTGAAACATCAATAACCATATTTTCCTTACATGCACTTATCACAAGAAAATCCGTTTATTTCGTCCAAGGAATTTCAGCGATATGCCAAGGACAAATTGTGCAAATTTTACGACTCCAATTGACTTCGAAACCCTTGACGAAACATCAACAATCGTATTTTTTTACAGGAATTCATCACACGCAATATACCTGTTGCAAAATGCGCAATTTTTTCTTGATACAATAGCATTTTCAACACAAAAAAAAAATGAAAGAAAAAAACAACCCTGAAAGTCACTTTCTACTTTTACCTTCTTCATCCTTTTTCTTGTGCGAATGACTTTTTTTTTGCTCGCCAAATTGCTTTACGGCTCGTGCAGAAATTGAAGAATAAACTTTTTACGGCCGACAAAAAGCCATTTCAGTTTCACTTTAGGGCTTCAACGTAAGACGTGTTGTCCTTTTTTTTTGAGGCAACGTTGCGCAAGTATCGAGTTTCGGCGCAATTTTATTGCCAAACTTTATTTTCTTTTCGGACGATAAAAAGACAGAGATTCAAGTTCTCGGTAAGCGTTTGTGTTGCGCAATAAATTTCGGGCACAATATGCATGTTTACTTACGTAACTGCACCTGTTCATTTTCCAAAAAATAAGGACCTTACTATCGTAAAAAAGAGTCTCATGAACTTCATTAGGATTTGTGTCTGGCCGGTAACGGTAGTTCTGGTTATCACGTAACCTATGAGATGAAAATGACACGTCATCTGATATCCAAAACTTGGTTAGGAAATCATTGTCATTGTTTACGTTTGTCATCATTTGTTGACAGAATTCTAGAGTAATTCTTGGAAACCTGCCTATAATATTATCAGAATTTGAGTAGTTTGAAGATTAAATAGATCAGCAATATCAGTTGCTGTGATTCCCTGTTCATTTTAGAAAAATAAGGACCTTACTATCGTGTAAAGGGGTCTCGTGAACTCCATTAGGATTTGTGTCTGACCAGTAACGGTTATCACATAACCTATGACGTGAAAATGACATGTCATCTGACATCCACAACTTGGTTAGGAAATCATTGTTTATGTTTGTCATCATTTATTGACAGAATTGTAGAGCACTTCTTGGAAACCTGCTGGTTTCTTCTTTAGACATCCTAAGTTGTACAAAGTGGGAACTTGCTGTGCCCAACTTCCAAACTATCAATGTTTTTTTATAAAACATGTTTATGGCTAACGCTTGCTGTTGCATTGTTTCTAAAATGACAAGGTCATTGCTCAAGATCACAGTGCTGCCACCTGCTCATTGCTGCCACAGCGCATTTCAAAAATTCCCGTTACTCTGGGTCACCCAACAAAACACAATAAATTAAAACCGTAATTGCTTGTAATATCTTCGGTAATCTCTTTGATAATTACTTTTTTTCTGCAAATTGCTGTCGCATTCTCGAAGATGCCACATTGATTGCGCCAACTGTCGATTCAATTATTTTGACATATACGATAATGCTATGGTATTACTCGTCGTGGCAAGAACATCGTGTTTATAAACTTTCCTTCGGTTTCCTGAAAAGTTGACCGCAAGAGCCGAATAGCAATTTATTCAAATAACTTAAATATAGT
>JAFMTC010000414.1:376413-416975 GCA_018845635.1 Nicrophorus orbicollis
AAGGGTTAAGACACCTTTGAATAATATTATATCCCGTTTGCCGCCTCGAAGGTTTCAAATACCTTTTCTTTTCTTCTCCGGCTCTAATCTTCCTCATGTTCACCTTTTTTTTCTCATTCTTCACTCTTCTCCACCTTTTAATAGCCGCTCTTAAAAAGTAAATATAACAAACGGTACTCCTCATTAAAAATATCGTTTTTCATGACCATCCATCGGGGAATTTCAGATAATCCTGTATGCATTAAATACATTTCTATCTCCACAATACACTTTAGTAATTTATAACCACTTCGAATCCATATTTCAGTTCTTACATAATAAAAAACAGTATTTAGGTGTTAGAAGCATACTTTCAACAGTTTTACCTGTTGCATTTCATTCATTTCAAAAGCAAATACTTTCTTCCTAAAAATTACAATAAAATCATTATTTTTTTAGATACACTTTCACTGCATAAAATTACTAAAAAAACGAATATCTCTTGTAGTATTTTTTTTGCATTACATGATCTTTTGGTTCCTTCAAATAACTAAGAGTAATTAATGATTTTACACTAAATAAATCGTTATATAGTTTCTTCACACATGAATTAGTTTGCAACATTGTTACTTATATGTGTTAATCTATGGTTTATACAATTGTTCAGCCAACTCTGGTATCTCCCTGAAACTAGATTATCAATATCATCAAGAGAATCTGGTCAAAAACACTTCGACAAATTAGAAAAAGACTTTTATCGAAAATACTTCGACAAATTAGTAAAAACATTAGCTTCCAAATGATGAAATCGATCCAAATATTGTAAAAGAAGAGATCATCAATCCATCCAAATATACTTGTAAAGGATCTAGTGCATAGAAGTCATCACAATCGAAGATTGAAACGTTTTAAGCCGATCGATTTAAGACACTAATTTTAAACGATTTATACCTACATAAAGGATGTTTACTGGAGCAATCCTTCAGGACCAACTTCAAATTTAAAAGACACTAGTCTATATGTAAATACTAATACTAAATGTAATCAAAACTATGTAATTATCGTTAAATAGACTATTTTTATTACAATGTAATTGCATTTCGAAACGATATAGTTCATTCTATTTTCTGTGATTGTCTATAAATTTCATATTCCACAAAATATAGTACATAATACTGTACTATTTACAAAACTAATAGTTTATGTTATGTAGTTAGATTCTCGAACATTTCAGTTCACAACCAGAATTTCGCCATATCTAAAATGCAATTTAGTACTTGATAATTTCAACTTTAGTATTAGATTATTACGATAACATTATGAAAGTTTGCAATAATTTTGTGTACGTTTTTTTGTGTTTTGCCATTACATAATACTATTTTACGATTCAAATGAAATATCCTGTTTTCAACATCTTTATTGGTCCAAATTGGGGTTAACAACCAATTGTATTAAAACGAAAGTCTTTCTAAATTGTAAATTATGAAAAAACTTTAGTTAAAATTTCGTTGCGTCACTAGATCTTACTGGAACGAAACTTTAAGATTTGCTTCCATATACCTGCTATAGCAAATATCCTCCCCATTTTTTTTCATTGCTGAACTTCCGCAACTTTTGTAAATAAGCGCGTTACTCTTATTTTCACATCGGCGTTTTTTTTCCCTTGAAAAAAAAACATATTTGCTCGCATCCCTGTTGCAGCCACTCATCTCCTTTTTCCCTCGACTGCACATAATAAAGGAATCGATTCCGGGTTGATTGTTAACAAAAAATACGCATGAGACGAAAGGAAGGCCCTCGGATGAAATTCCACTCTCTCTCTCTTTATCGCCCTACGAAGAAGCCCCGTTACGTTGAAACCTTTTTTTGTCTGTCTGTTTGTAAACGCGACGAAAAAAACCATCAAACCTACAACATGTTCGATTCTATGGGTGGACCCATAATCGAACAGCCACCTGACGGAAACCGTGAGGGCCCGGAGGAGAGAAGTACCGTAAGCATTTTTTAAACGCCCGAAGGACCCTGTGTTTGTTGTTTCCTCCGGCATCGACACCCCTTTCATCCACAAAAAAAATATCTTAAAGAAACACATTTCCTTCATTCATATTTATATAATCTGTGTTATACAACAAAAAACCGTATATTTGGCCCTTAAATGCAACCTCGACGTAAAAAAAGGGTTTCCTTTGGTTCACTTTTTATACCCTTTTTAGGGATAATTTTTCTGTTTGCGTCATTTATAATATGGCAATCAAGATTTTATTATACAATTTTGTACAAGGGTTGGTTTCCCTTTTTTTTACAGTAATTTATGAACCAATTACTGAATCTGAACAGGTGAAAACAGTTACATAAGTCATTAATATTAGTTATCCCATGTAATCTATACAATAAATTAATGTAAATTTATTGTTTTTCAACTAAAATTTACGCAAAATCTGAAATCTACTTGAGCAAATTAATGTACTTCAGATAATTTGCTTATTAAAACAACAAAATTACAATCAGACTTTACGAGATCATTCTTTTTAACTCGTCTACTGAATATACTAATTCAAGCTATTACCTTCAAATTTATGTTATACTCATGTATGTCATGTTGATAATTGAAGTTCTTACATAACGAAAATAAGTCATGGGATGAATATGAGACTTGAATCTCATCAATAAGATATTAAGTTGGATGATAATACAAGTTCTTCCATTGGTTTAACTTTTCGTCTTATTCTTTGGAAGTGTTGACTAATTCAATGAGAAAAGGTGAAGGTGAATCATTGGGATACAATTTGGTAATTTCTTGGAAGAAATTTCAATTTAGTACAGCTAAAATTGATTCAAGAAAAAAGTACTGAATTGTGATACAACATTGATATAGATTGTATTGCATTGAGCCACTCTTCTGTCACTAACTTTGAATTAAAGAAGAATGAACTGTATATAGATACAATAACAAAATTATAGATATTTCTGAAGAATATTGAACCACTTGGAAAGGTGAACTTGACTGGTGTATTGCTGCAATCGGAAACGGAACAATTGGAACGTTGACTCTGTGCCCTATTGAAAATACCGAGAAAATTTCGTTTTTTACTCCCGTTATGCGTGCAGAGTAGAATTCGTGGTTGAGCCGTGAAGAGGTGAGGGAGGAGGAAACGTTAGGCACGTTGACGCGCTTCGAAGTAACGTTACGTTATGTTAATTACGAATGGAGCGGAGCGCATTACTCAACCTTTGTCTTGTTATTAGAGGAGATCGAAAATAAAACCCATTTTCTTTTCAACGATCGTCCCGTTATCCGAATGTCCATTGCAGCGGCCCAGCGCAAATGCTGCCCACGGTTCACGCAGTGGGCGACGGTTCACATTTCTTTGGTCCGGTCCACGAAAACGGAATAACGGACTTTTAAAATGTACTCTAGATTTTGGTCGTCGACCCTCTCACTCTCTGTGTCTGTGTGTAAGATCGTCTTACCGAAGGAAAGAAAAAACAAAAAACGACAGCAGACGCTCAGACAAGAAAAACACGCACTCCTGGACCGTGCTGTAATCTTACACAAGGCTCCAATTTTTTCAAAGACAAGAAGAACAAAAATAATGTTCTTCGCTCTAATGATTTCGATTGGGACACAATCAGGTGCACTTTGGATATTTGGATGAGAACTCTTCACGAGTAACACGATAAAAATGTATTGGAATTGGACCAATCATTTACAATCATTTATTAGCTGTCGTTATCTAACACACAAGTGTCACATTCTCAAAAGTTGACACAATTCCGTCTTCAATTTGTGTCCATTCTTTTTGTAAACAAAATAATTAATAAGCATTTAAATTATTCAAGAAAAGCACGTATTATATTCTACAAAAAAAAATCATTATCTAACTGTGAAATAAATCGATGTTTTTTTCGTGACGGGAAGTGATTCAATCAGGTTTACAAACATACATTTCTATTATTCGTATATCAATAACGATTATGTGAAAAGATTCTTGGAGATTATCTTGAAAACATGTGTACAGGTTTCGATTCATCTTGAGTTGACACCATGTGGTGAACCAGATCTGAAGAACAAACGTATTATTCTTAAAACTTGAAACATCGTTTTTGAGAAGTTTCAACAGCAACAGTGTATGAAATAGAAACAACAATTTGATTCATTGAAAGTATTGAAATCTTATTGAAAACAGTAGAAGATGATCGCTAAATATGGCCCACTCTCACTTTTTTCTTTCCTTTTTCAAAAGCATAATTTGTGAATTGAAATAACTTTTTGTTAAATACACCCATACCTCGTTATACGGCCGATCTTTATACGGCATTTCGCTATCAATTAAGGCACGTTTTCGATTTACGGCCTTAAATGTTTCGCTATAACGGTAAAAAAACTTGCTTTCCATGTCGATATATCTACATGTTGCCAATCTTGCGCAAGCGCAATAATTGATTCCTTATACGGCTTTTCGCTTTGCGGCCAAGTTTTGTGGAACGTGTATTATAGATTTAAGAAAAAAAATATATATAATTTATAATATTTTCTCAGATTTCCTCACTTTTTTAATTACTTAAATATTACAGTATTACATATTAAGTCATTACTTATATTACTTAAGTCAAAACTTCTACGTTTAATACCATACTGCGCTGTTAAGGTGAACAAATTCAAATGTAATTTTATATAACAAATAAGCAAAATTTGTTGTTAATTAATGTAAATGATGAAAATCTATGATCAATAGCACTTTACTGGAATGTAATTTTGTATTTGTTTTTCTTCATTTTTATTGCATTTTCTTTCGTCTAAAGTGTAAATTGCAAATAAGACATTCCAATAGTAAAAACTTCATCTGTTAATTTAACAGTTCATCTCTGAAGGTCTCCTATTGTTTCACCTGCACATTCACCCGAAACCAACCAAAGTCCGACCAAAATCCTTCTCATTCCGCAAGACGGGTTATTGACTTTATCCCAAAATTCACGGACGAAAAACCAATGTAAATATTAGGCGAAAACGAGAGAGAAAGAGAGAAAAAGTGTGTGATAGAAAACCTTTCCATCTTTGCTTCATCATCATCTTCCCGTTATGTAAGTTCAAGATCGTGCAAATCTCGTGGATTCGATTTCCATTACAAATCTGAAACGAAACACACCTTCCCTATATTAAATACACACACACACTTCCGTCATGAACGTTTCGCTGAGCTCGATCAAACTCTGGGGGATATGATTTGAGAAGACAACGACCAAAAAATAAAAACTGGTTTAACCAAGTGTGTGTGTGTGTTTTTTGTGCATCGGCTTGGTAATTCCACACCTTGAAAAGAACGTGGACAGGAAGACGTCGGTCTATTGCCTTTTCTGAATTCATTAAACCTCTGCTCCATTATGTAATTAAAACAGCGTTCGGAATGGAAGCATTTAAGAAAAGTGAATTTGATTTATCGCAGTTTTTTTGATAAATTTGCAAGAAAAACTTAACTGGAGTGACAGTGGTAAAAGCAATGTGAAAATATGGAAGAAATAACACTAATCATTTCAATTCTAATTACTATATGCTTCATAAGATTAATATTTTTTGTGACTTAAAAGAAACCACTTGTTTCATCGCTTAGTCATTACAACATATTTTCATAATTCTGATTGTAGATAGTCAAATATATGTAACTTAAGTTTAGATAGAACCTTTTTCGAAGAGTTCCCCTTGAAGGAGTTATTAATTAGCAACCCATAATCAAGATTTCATCAAATATGCGACGAGTGTACTAACAAGTCGTTAATTTATCATAAAACAGGGGTGCATAATTAATTTGGAGCAACAACTTGCGGTTCGTTCCACGGAGATGGGGTGCATATTCAGCCCGGTATTATTCTTCAAAGCTGACGCAACCACATGTAAACTACGAGCATTATTAACGCAAACATTCAAACGCAAACTTACGTTTATTGTCTTCACAAATACTTTATCATTCACTCCAAATCGACGATACCGTAAATTGAGTATACAAATTAACGTTTCAATTAAGATATTTAGACAAAAATACCTAGTTAATAAAGAAAACATTAATTGTAGTAAACTTATTATCAACTAGACATTATTATCACTCTTTACATGTTGCTACTATCAACAGTTTCGTTTCAGTAAATGATACAAGCAGTTACAAACAAAATACAGCACGCAGTGAAAATGAAATGAATGTCGTACACTTGCTGATATTGAACTTCAAAATTCACTACACTCTCTCATTTACATAATTTCATCATCGAAAAATATATGTAGGTGTTTACATTCTCGTTGCCCACACAAGAATATTTTAAATTTCACTTATAAACAAATACTTAGTTTTAAGTATAGTTGTTTACTTTTGTTGTTCCATCAAAAAAAAAACGAGCATTTCGAATCCACTTTCATGTTAATTCATTGCTTATATTACGAGATCAATTTTCTGACGTTTAAAACGTCAAACATTTTAAATTCATTTGACACTTTAAACATCAGAAAATTCATCACAAACTACTTAAATTCATTTGACATTTTAAACGTCAGAAAATTAATTTCAAATATCTTAAATTCATTTGACATTTTAAACGTCATCTCTAACATCTTAAAATTATTTGACATTTTAAACGTCAGAAATTTCATCTCGTTGTATAAATATGCAAGTTATTGTTTAACATTTGATATTGTTGTGACGTTTAAAGCGGAGTTTTCCAAAACATCAATTTGACAACTTGTATGACAGTAAAGTACGAATGATCTTTTAATTATTTATTTATAAAAATGGTGTTGTATAATAGTGGATTTACATAATGAAATTCCCTAAAGTGTGGTAACGATATTTAAGCGCCTCGTGACCATTGTGTAACCGTTGCGGACCCGTTAAGAACGAAATTTATAGTAGGAATTTGCCAAAAACGGAATTGAAAAGTAAACTCGCTAGGGCGGACGGAGGTAGCGGTAAACTACGGTGATCTTTTGTTGCGCAATGACGTTAGTTGGACGGACAGTTATAAAGTCTCATATAGTTCCTATCCGTACACGTCCGTACGCATAACACGCGAAAGTGGGGATCGTATGAAGGAAAGAAAAAATGGAAGAAACGAAAAAAAGAGAGAGAGAGGATGGAAGGTGGACGCAATGCGATAGAGGAGGAGACGAAGACGAAGCGTCGAATTGTATGCAAAGCAACAGTTTGTACAGTTCGAAGGCACCGCTATACATCGCCGAGTTTACTTTCAACCGAATACAGTTAGACAAACAGGACGAGATTGAGATTGTTCAACTCTTCAACAGCACTTTTCATACGGTAACTGTCTTCCTCTGCGTCAGCCGTTCTCTTCTCCTCCAGAATCTCGGATCCTTTCTCCTCCGTCTCATACCAAACGTCAACTTCGGATACGAGTTGCAGCAGCGTTTCATTTGAAAGTCCAATTAAACTCAGGTATCCGGATTAATTAGCTAACGGATATCGTTTACCAAAAACAAGTTACCTAATGCCTCTGCAAAACAACAAAACAAATTCCAATCCAAATTGTACACTTGCATCATGATGTAATCAATCTTGCGTTCGCACTGAAACTGCTGAAAAAACAATTTCCTTATCAGAGTCATTGTGTGTTTGCGTTCATTTCGTTGTGGAAAGTCCGTGCAATGCAATAATGAGTTGCCGTTTTGCAGGCTGAAACTGTCGGCTGTTGTATAAAGAATCCGATCCGACAGAGTATTACGAGAAACGCGAAGTTTACTTGCGGTCAATGTCACACATATTGGAAAGAGCCCCGCATTGTACGTAGCTGCTGCTGCCTGCATTTCATAAAATATCGCTCTCAATGTTTCATTTACCATTTCGAAATAAAGTTCATTGTCGATCGGGAATACGCAAATTTCGCGCATTAAACGCACACAAAGTTCATTCATAACCGACAAATCAATCTAAAATTGTGCCAGTTGTAATAGTAAAAGTGTATCACGAATTGCTTTTAATTAATATCCGTAACTTATTTTCTATCGATATTTGCTTTATTTGTACTGTTCCTATATGGCCTCAATGTCAACGCAATTTCTCTCTAATGCGTAAATAACATGATACAAACTCTTGGTTTTCATAATTTCTAAATTAAACTTACTTCGCAAATTAACTTATTTACTGCATAATTTGAATACAACTTCAGACAAATACAAAAGCATATCTTTAACTATTAGTTGTAATCATAATTAAACGTATTTTTAACTATTTTTACAATTGAAAGTTAATTGTATTAGGAAAATGCAATACGTATTGTTTACTTACCTATTTTAAGACATATAAAATTCATTAAAAGTAAAATTTATTGTAAACTATTGATATTTAAAACTTTTCAATGGTTTATTATGAAAATTCTTTGAAAGTTAAGAAATTAGTCTCAAGAAAACAATTCTATGTTATTTCATCGATAGACTTGAAGTTTTTGTTGCAAAAAGTTTCCTTGAATGTGAATTACTTCATGGATATGAAAATCTGTCCAATTCGGTACTAGGATTTGCAGAACAAGGAAAGATAGATAGTTTCTCGTGGAGATCAAAACTGTAAATGAAGTAAAGCACGTTGTTAACAAATATGTTTACTTCATTTGTTAACTGAATGCATTGTTTTAAATTGATTTGTAGGTCTAAGTTAATGGTTTCTATGACAACATTGGTAAATCGCATTAGGTCATGTGTGTGTGTGTATAAATATAGAGGTAATAAAATGGAAAGAGGAACGTTTGTCGCTGCAGATACGATTTGGAAATGAAACGAAGAGAATTCTGTTTGCACTTGCCATTTGCACGGTACGATAACTGTAAAGTTTCGCATTGCGAAATGGAAACGAAAGAATGAAGAGCGAAAGACGAAAAGAAAAGAAAGAATTGAAGACAGAAAGAAAGAACGCGTGTGCGTTCCGATTTCGAGTTTTGTGTCTGTTTCGTATGTTTGTAAATTAATTAAGGATTCGCGGCACGTGCAAAAATGGGAATTCGCAGGCGGCAGCACATAATAGAAGACGAAGACGAAGCGCGCTGAGGCCGAAGGAGGCCTGCCTCATCGAACATTACCATCATGAACGACTTTCCGTGAGCGAATAAGGTTATAACGCTCAGGTTATTCGCGTCCGTCGTGCCACTTACCTGCACTGCTGCAGAAAAGAAGAGTACATTACGGAATCGAACCCAGTGCCATTGAACTCCGCACACGGCCTCTCGCCTTGTACATTGGACAATGAAAACTGCTGCTGCTCCTGCTGCTTCTTGTTTCAATCATTTCTGTTTCAACTTTGTTGTATAACTTTATTCCTTTTTATACCATAAACGGAAATGTAATGTAAGTAATTAGGTGCTAAATTGTCTACTAAACAAGGTATTTCTTGTACCTCTGGATTTGGGACGCCCATGCGTCCCAAACCCTGATGATAACGAGTGACAGTTAAGCTAGGCAAGCAAGATATAGTAAAGCAAGAAGTGTGGATCTGGAGTACATGTGAATCAAAGAGTCTATAGTTTTACAAAACAATTTGATCCTTCGCATGCAACAAACTACAGTTCCCTATTAATTAGGTGCTAAATTGTCTACTAAACAAGGTATTTCTTGTACCACTGGATTTGGGACGCCCATGCGTCCCAAACCATGAAGATAACTAGTGACAGTTTAGCTAGGCAAGAAAGATATAGTAAAGCAAGAAGTATGGATCTGGAGTACAAGTGAATCAAATAGTCTATAGTTTCACAACACAACTTGATCCTTCGCAATAACAGTATTAAATAAACATATTTATTGACAACACATTCGTTGCCCTCAACAAACTCAAAATTAATACAAACTAATCAATTTATGAAAATTTTAATGACTTCAGCATGGAATGTCCCAGAAAAGATAAAACATATTATTAGTTTTCAATTAAAATCTATATGGGTTAAAACAATATCTTATATATTCATATTACAAAGAGTTAAACAGTTTGTTACAATACAGTATCTACTAATTGACCCAACACTATTTTACATAACAAATTTCAGTACTAATCCAAGCTTCCAACGTGCATATTTGTATTGAAAATCGTGTATTTGATTTGGACATTGAGTCCATTATCAAAAGTTATGAAATTTGTTGTTAAAATAGGCGGAGATGTTGATATTTGCTGCAGAGTTGAACGATTCCTAGAAATAAACAAAAGAAAGTTCGAGCTGTTTGCGAGTGTGAAACTCAGTCTATTTATTAAGTTCTCTTATCTTTTTTTTCTACTTCGCTCGTAAGCAAGCGTGCGCACAACAACAATTAATTAACATTTCAAGTTTATGGAAATGCAGCTGAAGTCAATAAACTCCGGCATCCAATTAAGATCTTCGCAATGCAACAGCTCCTTAGCAACTGCAGTGCAATATGGGTGATACTTTTCGTTGTTTCTTTTGCTTTTGTTTTTTTGTTTCGGTCACATTGCACAAACATTTGGATCGGCGTAGGCGTATGTTTCACTTTTTGTTTATTCATATTCATAAATTGCATTTGGATCGATGTTCCACAGTTCCACATTCGATATTGGACGCTCCCAATATCGACGATTTTCACTCCGAATTCCTCCGGACTGCGATTGTTCTCCAAAGCTGACGCGGATCGCGCGGATCGTACATTTCGCCACATTTAACCTTCACACTCTGCTGATGAGAAAATGTGAGTCATTGATCTTTAATTTGAACTTACATAAACCGGCGGCGGCGGAGGTAATCGAACCTGTGAAAGCATTTTTTTTTTGCAGTGTTCGCTTCTATTTCCATTACTCATAAATTCAGCTACCCATGACAGCTATTAACGAATTAACAAGTGAATATTATACTACTCAAACGTGTATTGTTACAGTTTAGTTTAACTAGTTACAAGTACAGTAACTATTAGAATATGAAAAATATCAATACAAGTGATCTTTCTAATCACTGCCATTGCGTACTTCTGTACTAATTGGATAGTAAGGACTTAAACTAACAAAATTATGCAGAAAATCTTGACAGCAATTAGCAAATTAACAAGTGAATATTATATTACTAAAATGTCGCTTATTACAGTGTAATGTAACTAGTTGCAAATACAGTAACTATTACAATATGGATCAATACAATTATCTTTCTAATCACTATCCTTGCATACTTGTGTACTAATTGGATAGTAAGGACTTAAACTGACACAACCTGTCAAGGGGTTACAATTAAGGAATTAACAAGTGAATATACTAATAAAATACGGCTTGTTACTGTTTAATTTAATAATTAATATAATATTAACTCAAATAAAACTAGCTGGACAGTAACTACTTATACCAACAAAATTTTGCAAAGCAAACGACAACTATTGACACGTTGACGGACACTTGCGGCTATAGCCGTCAAAGTGAAGTTCATTATGTGACATGACGGCTATAGCCGCCAAAACGAAACGGTTGTTTTTAGACACTACTACAAATGTGCATTTACCGACGTACAAGTAGAAGTCCAGTATCATGTTTTGGAAACAATTTTTTAGGTTGAATTTTGTTATACGACTTGTGGTTGTAAAACATACAGTGTCAATTTTCGAACTTCACTTTACGTTACTTTTTCCTACTATCCATCAATATGCTAACAAATTAACAAGTGAATATTATAGTACTAAAATGAGGTAATAGATAGATCATCTTTATATCCACAATCAAAACTACCTAGACAATAAGTGCTTAAACGAACATAATTTAGCACTGGATGCATAAAATATTGCCATATAAAGCGTCACAAATACACCTATTTGACAGATGTCATAGAATATCATAATAACCTAATACTGTCAACTGTCCATTAATAACAGTCAAATAAGTATCTATCATGCCACTTTGTTTTTTCATCATTTTTTAAAAATAATTTCAATATAGTTCAAAAACTGGACTCGTAAACTATCCAAAATAATGAAAAAACACTGACAATATATAAAACAGATATAATTTGTATTTTATTTTCCAAAGAAAGCATACATGAAAACAAGTGCATTCTATAAAATGCAATCATTGACAAGAAAATTGTAAAAGAAAAAAAAGAACAATCAAAACCAAGATTGCCATAATTAGAAAGAAAATGGGAGAGGTGACGGGTCTTATTTAAGTTGAAATAGCCTATAATAAGGTCAAGATCGAAAAGGGCTTTAAGGAATAAGGAGTCATCTATGTTGAAAATAGAAACAAAGAAATACAAAGAAAAAGAAAAACTTTCTGTCCATTTAGTATTAATGTTCAGCTTATTTAGTACATCGGTTTACGCCGAATCACAATAACGACGCTGCGCAATTCTCCCTATGTTAGATTAATTTTCGTTCTATTATTGTCTTAATTGCTAATTTTAGATCAACGGAATTTGGAACAGTAAATTATTAAGATAAAAAATGAAATACTTCTTCGTTGTTAATACGTAACTAAATATTTGCATGTCTTTTATCGCATCCCGGAATTTAAGTGTGCCGCTTTTAAATGAAACTTCTAGGCATATGGTGAAGTCGTAAAAGAGAGAAAAAAAAGTGATTCGTATTGGACCAAACGAAAACTATGTTCTGAACTGAAAATCGTGGGTAGAAAATACGATTCTTCGTAATTAAGACGAGTAATCTGCGGAGTTCGATGAATGAAATGAATAATCATGATCGTAACGTTTTGTGGCCGAGGACGAGAGTTTCTACGAGGAAACGGCGATGGTGATGACCCCCGGAGGACGAGGGCCCCCTTTTCGCAAGGCCCCCGCTACCAGCGAGCAGTTGGCAATTTGCTGCAGCCCCGAGGCCCCGTGGAGCACCAACTGCGGATGGCAGGCGGCGGCGGCGGCGGGGCCACGGTCGTAGCAACCTATAGTTACACCGCGAGTAGTACAAGTGATGTAAGAGAGATTGTCGAGTTATGAAAGTAAGGCATTGAACTCGAGTGGCCTACCTTCGCAACACTTCTGCCAAGTTCATTGCTGATGAACTACTCGCGCGAACACACACACACACACACCCATTCATTTGCACAATTTATTCAATGCTTTCCATTATCCATAACTAAACTTGCATTATTACTTTGCTTTATGAAAATACTATATTAGACCTAAAATCTACAGCCGTTTGCAATGGCAATAATCGTGTTTTCTTTTCTGAGTTTTTGCATTATTTAAGTTTGTGTTTTTTCTTGTAGTTGTTATTGTTGCAATAGATTTAAATAACAATAATGATAATACTAAATATTATAACATAAAAGTAAATTAACTTAATCTGTTACACAACAAATTAATCTAAATTTCAATAACTTCATCTAAAGTATGTTGTTTCTTTCATTGCCAAACTTTCATACACGTAATTTTAAAGCTAATTTACCTTCCGTAGTTATACTGTATAGGAATTATGTTCAAAATTTGCTACAAATTTTAATGTATTGTATTTGAAAGAAAATCAAAACGTTAGTTTTTTTTGGTATAACGTCTGTTTTTATTTACAATCTATTTTATAACAAAATATTTAAGGGTTGACAATTTACTATCGGATAGCGCCCACTGACGGTTTTCCCTTGACTGCTACTAGATGTTAAATCTCATTGGAAGATCCAGTAAATTACATCGCTTCAGTCGGTTAGTTGTTAAGCTATTATCAAGAATATTGATAGCTAAGTCATTTGGATGTTTTTGGTATCTGCTACTATATTTCATAATGGCTTCATCCACTGTTTCTATTTGAAGAACTTCGTGAATTCTCCTGTTTGTAATGTACCCTGAAGCTCCTATGATTCCTCTTAGGCTTTTCGACTGGAATCTTTGTATAATAGCTATATTAGATTTGCTAGTACTTCCCCACAGCTGGGGAACTTTTATGATTCTAATTTCCATATAGAAAAGCAGGCTTTGATTTAAAATTACATCCAGTTAACATCTGTCATTGTGCAGTTATAATCATAACCTTGTTTTTTTGTTTGGTTATGAAATGTTATATGATGACTCAAATTTCATCATTTCTGATTCACCTAACCTAATCGTATTCAACTTGAGCATGAGCATAGTTAACAAAACATAAAAACCTAACTAAATCTATAATAAATCATCTTTTTGTCAAATCTTAGCAGCAGATTCAAAGTTAATCAAACCAGGACAAACGAATTACCACCAATCATTGTTTCTCTCAATAGAAAACTACTGAATAATTAATGGTTTATTTATTCACTTAGTGCACGACAATGAGAAAATAAACGATATATGGGATTAATAAACTTTTGCACTTCATACAAATACAAAAGCGAATATATTATTTTGTTTTGAAATGAAAGTTATTTAACTGTAGTTTTATTGATTTACAATGTATTTACAATGCAATTTAGTAGGTAACGATAAGTTGAAGTTAAGGTATCTTCCGCAGCAGCTTCTGGCTCAACGAGTTCAAACAGATGTTTAACCTAATGTACGGTTTCTTCCACACTTCCTGCAAACAAACACACACACCGTGATTTATTGTTATTGCAGAGGAACAGTCCGAGCCTGAAATTATAGACTACACGAAAATAATAATAGAATTCTACAGGTTCCAAACACCGCACCTTATAAAATCAATATCGCATTTGCTATTGATTATTTAACAACCTATTATTATAAAGAACAAAAATATAAAGTAAGAAAACTAAATTCATAATAATCTATAGAATGTTCATGATAGATGAATATTCATGTAAACGTTTGGACCAATAAAGGTGTTGAAATAATTTACAAAAAGAACGTGATTGGTGATGGGAATGAAACATTTTCAGTTTGATTTCAAATTCTTTGTGTTTATTGTATTGAGTTTACTTCTTGTAACTGTTGGAATTACAATGTTTCAGCATGTTTATTTGTCATGGTAATCAATGAGTACGCAAAAAATACATTAAATCTGCTTGAAAATATTGAATTGATGTGCAAGTTAAACAAAATGGAGTTGGTGATATCTGTTTGACAATGTCAAAGATGAAATCGTGATAAAGTGTTTATAACAAAACCGTGTACAAATGCACACATCGGTATGCGGATTTCTTCGATGTTCAAATTGTTATTACAATGATCACAATTTCGGTTTCCGTGATGTAATCTTAAACACCGGGATTTAATATCGAAAGCATGATTTGACCCTCTGTCGTGGCGCAGCGGAGAGGTGATGATCAATTTTAGGTTCAAAGCACAGTTAGAAGAAACACTTGTTTTTTTCTTCCGTCTTCTCTTCGGTTCTCCGTTTCTGGTCTTCGGTCTTTCATCATTCGTTGCACGTGCTTTTTTTTTGTCTTCTATATTTAATTGGACGAAATCTCCTCTAGCTGCTGAGACGACGACGGAGGAGCCGGTGTTATTGGCATACGGGTTCGTTGGCCGAAACCTAACGGCGAATTTCGGTTGTGCGCTCAGCGATGTTCACTTTCGTGGGCCATTGGCCCCCCCGAAAAACGGAACGAAACGTCGTTCACAACGAAATTTCTCACAACCTCGCGGTTAGATGAAGAAGAAAAAAGCACACAAGGTAACCGAGCTTATTGAACTTTGCGCCGGATCATCATCATCATTATGCAACAGAATTCGCCCACTCGCTCGAAATTCAAATCCTTATCTCTATCCTTTGTGGTCGTCTATCCGTGGATAGATTAGTCATCACAGATCGACCTCTCGGCGGAGGAGTTTGCCGCATTCAAACAGGATTTATTGCATGCAAATGCTGCAAGTTCACTGCAGAACCAAGCCTAATTGCACGTACTGGAAGAGAACACTGAATATTACAAGTATAAACACAAAGAAAATCGTATTAAAACACAGAAAATAACTTCTTCATTCGAAGTTTATAAAAAAAAAAAGATAAAAGTTGCTTTAAGTAGCATAATTCAAACCTAATAATGGGTGACGTCGTTTACTCAAGTTCAATACAATAATTCTATTAATTTACTCAAATTTCACAGTGAATTACGTCTAAACAACAATTGGTGTAACTTCAATATCACATACATTTTAAAGAGTGAACAAAAGCTTTAATGTAGTTGTTTGATTTTGTTCCAATGTTATTGATATAAACACAAGTGTATAGTTTGGATTATGTTCAAACAAGAATCTATGTAGCTTTAGCAAGCGGTTTCCAAACTTGTTGTTACTACATCTCCCTCCGAGTTTGGAAAACGCTGCTTTAAAGAATGAACATTTAGCCTAAATTTGGATGCTTGACAAATAACTTGTCGCCTATACTTTTCCAGGTAAAAGTGAAAATGTTTGGCAATGATTAAAATGCATTTTTATTCTGTTTTTAATGTGATACAATAGTTATAATGTTTACTATACTCTTTATAATATTATAATATATGATTTGTTATGTATAATATTCAATTCAACTGTTCTTATGGGTCAATAGACTATTATTATTATTAGTAAAAGATGTGACATGGTAGTTTAGTCTTTTCTTGTTTTACAAGGAAATCTAATTGGACGTTTTCTAAAACTGGAAATGAAAGAATACTGCATCCACTGAGAAGAGAGACGAAAGAGGAAACAGAAGTGAGAAGCGAGAGCTGTGCAATGGGTAAAATAACAAATGGCAGTTGGCGTTCGATCTTGTATTTAATAACCGAGTGGCCATAGGAGCTAAGATCTATTCGCTAGACTAGAATCAACCGCATACTTGCATTGGCAATGCTCAAAGTAAGCCAATGGCTTCTAAGAACAGACCCGTTCAATAGTAAAAGCAAATATATGTCAGTGTGTTGCATTTCTTGTGCATCGCTACGTCGCCATAGAATGCACTTCCGGCAGACAAACGGCGGCCACCACCACCACCACTGCTATACTCAACACACACACACGCACATTCACGTGTATACGTATACACACGCATACGCAAATGCATGCACTCACACACCTTCAAACGTGCATAATAATAACAACGATATTACAGTTATGTCCCCTCCAACTCGGTTTCAATGTCGGCCGTAGATTATAGCCGACGAACTCCACAATGCCAAATTTATCAACGCGAATTTCTAAAGGCTGACATAATTTTGCGCCGGAATTCATTATTCCAATAGCAGAAAGTAAATTCCTTTCACTCCAAATTTGCATCCGCCGAACTCGATAAACCGTGCAGTTCCAATTAACTACCTCATTGCTATTAGTACGTTTGATAAGACTTCTCTGTGTGTGTAAAAACAAAGGATCTCATCATTTGATAACATGTCATGTACCACAATAGATTATATTATTATTATCTTAATACAATAATTCTAAAGTAACTTTTAGTTACTTTGTAATAAAATGTGTATTAATTAATGATATTTTAAGTGGTTTCCTTATTACCACGCATCTATAAACATAATCTTCTTAAAAACCTATTAGTAACGATAGCTGATATACCAATAACTCGAGTTGAGAAACAATGTATGCAACCAAACTTACAGAACGAATAATACGTGTTTGATTCTAATTATATCAATCTGTACATTTCAAAGACTGAATAATTAGATTTCATTTAGTTGCTTACTTTACTTACTTTTTGAGATTTATCCATAAATGTAGATATTTACGAAGCTGAAAAACGTTTCTTCAGGTTTGACAACGATTTGCGTCTAAATGACAATCGATACAAACTGTTAAACAATTACTTTAATTTGTTGTTCATACTTTTCAAGAGATAACCAAAGATATAAAGATACAGTTTTTCGATGCTTAATCTTAACGTTTCATAGTGAATTACGTCTAAACAACAATCGATATAACTTCAGAAACAAATATCACTTAAACAATGAACCTCAAGTTTTAATTTGGTTCCTCAACAATTACTTTGTTACCTACATTTTTCGAGATATAAAAAGTAAACTTTGACTGAGAATTATGACCGAACAATATTCGATGCAACTATATCTCCAAATGCACGTGAAACAATGAACATTTAGCTATCTTTTGGAAGTTTAACAAGTAATTTGTCGTTCATACTTTTCCAGATATAAGTCAAAATATTCAGTAGTAAAATTTGCTTTACAGTACATGTTTATTCATTTTCTCTCAATTTGGTGGATGCGCCGGGTATCGAATGTAATTTGTTATTTCAATAACTTGATTGCTTTCTTATAAAACCCCGTAAACGTTATATTACTTTAATTTATAAGATTTCATGTCTAAATAGTAATCATTTATTTGCATATTAAAAGTAATGTAAGAGAAAAACAGTTAATGAAACTTTATATTTCTTTAATTTCAGAAAATTTATCTATAAATGCATTTAAATTTAAATCTTCGTATTTTTTTTATAAAGAAAGTAACGTTAAACTGTGTAGTTTTCTTTGTGTCTTAAATAGATTATTATATTAAGTTTTCGAAGTTAGTGTTTCACACAATCAGCTTTATTTTTGAAGTTGAATTAATTTCTTTGGTATTGAAATAAAATTCAGTTTGACTGGTCAAAGTTGAAGAAGATGTAATAAATGTTGATTTCATTAACATGATAAATATCAATTTCATGTCTCTGATGTTCAATTAGTAATATCTTAATTTTCATTCCCCATGTTGCTGAAGATAACATAATTATTGTGCCTCAATCCTTCTATTACACATAGATCCATAGAGTATACCCAGAATGTAATTATAATTAAATGTGTTAATCATATGTTAAAATTGGATTTATGCAACTTAAATTACAACATCTTCAACATTCGATGTATGCAACCGAAACAGCACGCTCAAGTATGGCGCCATTTTTTTATTCAACTTGTGCAAGTCGGTCTCGCAAATATTTATTCTCCTAATGTTATTTACACACATCGTTAGATTGATGTCGTTAATTGATTGAATTAGGTCGTTTTATTTCAATGTAAAACCATTGCAGATCTATTAGTTTGCTCAACCCATAACCACTCTAAATACTTTAAACGCCACTTTAAATCATATGAAGATATTTGTACGTCGTCCATTATATAATACCAACATTTTACTTGTAGAACAACAACCAGGTATTTGATTTTAATTTATTTATTCAATTTATCGTCTTTTCGCTTTCAAAATGTTACATGTTTGTTACATTCGGATCATAATTTATTGAAATCTTATTAAAATTAATATAAATAGAACGAAGGGTAATAATATCATTAAACTATAGGATACTTTTATAAACTAGTTTCATGTAAATGGAACGAGACTAATGAAAATGCAACCAATTAGCATTGGTTCAATTAAAAATCTTCTCTAAATCTAAAAATACGTGTTCATTTAATTAGGTTTCTCTGACCTACCTCAATCTCGGGCAACGCCATTTTCACAACCAATGAAAGGCACTTAGCAACGAAAATTCGTCTCGTCTGCACGACGATTGTTGTAAGAAAGGAGACTGCAAATCTATGTGTTTTATTTGTGAGTAATAATATTGGTCCGCTCTTATTATAATATAATATAGTTTATACAAAATGATATCGAGTTTTATAACTGCTGATGGCTCCATTCGTTCGGTCTAGGCGTGCCGCTGGGATTGACTGGAGATTCTGTTTGGTTTCTTGAATTGCTTTCGGGAATTTGTCCGACCTCTTGGTAGACCACCCCGTTGCCATTGTTGACCTCCCTGGTGTCCTCGATCTGAGCGTAGCCGTTTACCAATGGTACATATTCGGCGTTCTGATAGTGAGTGGCGTACGTTACGTCCTGCTGGTAATAGTTCGTCATGGGTGGGTAGAATTGATGCGTCGGGGATTGATCCGGGGTGGTTTGAGCGGAGAGTTGGTGAGGAGGCGGTGGGCTGGAGGTCAGGGACCAGCAGTTTATCGTCGGAGACATGATTGTAGTAGGTGTTTGGGGCTGCAGAGAGGACCACGTCGGGTACGTCGTCGGTTGCGTGTACGTCGTCTGCAGTATGTGATCCGGGGGGTTGTACACTGAAATTGGGAGATGGTCGATTAGCGAAAAGTTTGTATGATGAATGTGCAACTTACCGCTTGGGGGTGAAGCGTCCGGGGAACTAGATTTGTTGCGGTGGACGGTGTACGGCGACAATCGATTCTTCTGCAAATTGCAAGTCGTTTTGTAGCACATCTGCGGAGATCTGGCGGGGCTCGGTAATTGAACAGCTGTTACCACTGGGTAGATCGGTTGGTGGTGTGGTAAAAACAAGGAACCATCTATATTAATCATTTTATAACCACAACAACGAGTTTAAGCGATGCAATTTCATGTTCATGCCTCAAATTAGCAATGATTACAGCGTTACATATACTCACATTGCGAGGTGTACTGCGTCTGCTGCTGGCAGTTGAAAGCCCCCGTGTACTCCCTCTGATTGTATATACTGTCCGGCCTCTCCTTGGCATCCAGGAAAGCCTTTGCGAAGGGATTGTACTTGATTTTCAGCGAAGTCACCTCCTCGTTTTGGTACGCGGTCACGGCGATGAACTGCGTTTCCGGAAACGGAAACGTCATCACCCTGCGCTGCTCCGTGCCGACCCGGACCAAGTGCACCCTCGGCTCGTACTTGTGCAGCGAGTTCAGCATAATCTGTCCGTTCCCGTTGCACTTGTTGGTCAACTTTACTTTGGCGAACGAAATGGGCTCCTTGGTCCAGTGCGCCCCGAAATTGGGGGATTCCGGATGGATGTAGATCGGATTCGACGGCGGCACCTCCGCCTTACCGCCTGGCACCCATTCCCCGTTCACGTACTTCCAGCGATGCGGGTCGATCTGCACGAACTCCAGGAGGACCGTGTACATGGCCTTCGGGTCCAAACCGTTGACGGATACCTTGACCACCGGAAACATCCTCCTAAACAAAAAAAATCATTCAAAAGACACCACCAATTATTTTGCATCCATCAAATCATTCATTACCTTCCGTTCTTCGTGACGATCATCTCGTTGGTGAAGCATTGGAAACGCACCCAGAGGTCTCTGTCGTCCAAAGTCACGCAGAGGTCCGTTTCGCCGAAGTCTCCTTTGCCCGCCTTCCCCTGCGATATCTCGGATTCCACCGCGGAGAGGATATGCTGAGCCATTTCTCCACCAGGTCTAATTCCTTCGGTCAATCCAATTCGGGAGCGCGTGACGACAGTCCCAATCACGGCCTCTGCTGAAAGACGTCAACGAAATAATTTTTTAAGTAAATAGCGGCCTTTCGATAGACACACACTCTTCCATTTTCAAAATCGATGCAACACGCGCTACTTACAATATTAAGTAAGTTTCTTCAAAGTAATTACCCAGATCATTACAATACGCGTTTCTATTTGTAAATTGTATTATTATATTCAGTAGAAACTTGAATTCCATTCCTATCTCTATATCGAACACAAAATTTTCTATGAAATATTACAATTTACTCAAAAACCATAAAATGTAACTTTGCAGCAATGAAATTTCTTTATTTTTTTTAATACATATTATTATTAAATACTTTAAATATAAAAAAAGTAATGTTTCTTTATATTTTCTATAAGTGTTTTACTATATAATGTAAATTGTTTGATAGATAATTCAATATTTTACTGAGAAAATTCATTGTGATTCTTCCATTAGAATTTGATGATTTGGGAAATGTATGCAGTGGATGCGAATTATCCAAGTTCGCACTGGTTCTTACCTTTAGGAGAACAAAAGAAGGAAGCAAATGGGGATAAAATGTATCTATTTTTCTGTGTGTGCTGTGTGTATTGTTGTAGCTGTTGTCTTTCGTTTGTGGTGGTTGGTTCTTTGTGCAATTGATTCGCACCGTCGGCGCCCCCAGGAAAATCTACATGCGTGCGTATCCAGCGGTAAATGAGATGAATTGGACAGATCCAGGCACGACCATTTATATGCTCATTTAATAAACACTCGAGTTAGTATTTTGTAAATTAAACGCTTATTATATATTATTTGTTGTTGTTTCACACTAAACCGATAAATAGTTCTTACATTTCACGGGTCTTAGCACATTATCGCGATCTGACTAAGTCTTTAAGTGTACAAGATGAGCAGGTCTGGGACCACACCTACCGTCCAGCGAGAACGACCGGATTGGCTGAGGCTACCGGACTCAGTGGTCAGCGGATTCCGACTGCCGCCATCCCTGTTTGCTCATTGCTCCCATTGTTTTTACATGAACCGCGGCTCGAACAGAACCCGAGTAATTAACCATCGGCGCACTTTGATCCATCCACATCGCACATACATTTACAATTCAAAGAAATCTATACACAAATCAATACCAAAAACCACAACAATTACCAACAAAAAAAGACCAATAGTGCCAACTTCTATGTGCATAAGAACATATTCTCCTCGGTATGTACCACACAGCAATAAGCAATTTCTTAACATTTCATTCACCAAATTTCCTTGATCCAATAAAATCACTGCAAAAAAATAGTAGGCGGAGCAAAATTATTACATAGTAGCTAATAAAAGCATTCATTAACTACCAATTAATAGACGCAAAAAACATAGAAATTTAAGATCAATTTTTGTTCCAAAATAAAAGCAAATTATCAAAATCAACGTTCTGAATAGATCCACAATCTTTTTATACACTATTTATCATAAATAACAGAATAAAAACTGCAAATATAAAAGGAATACGACTGAAAAACATATGCATTTCTCAAAATTCTCACATTTAGAAGAAATATATATACAAAATTCCCTTTTTTTATTTGATATAATTCACCTACAACCATTTATGAAACAATTTAACTTAACTTAGCTTAAAGATGTTAGAAACTTTGTGTCCAGTGGGATTTAGTTGTATCCAAATTGAAGGGTTACTATTTAAACTAAACATTAAAGTTCTCCAATAAGTTGCTTAATATTACAATCACAAATAGCGTTGTATTTAATTGATTATTTCATAATTTTTATTCAATTATCGATCACTTAATTCACGTTTGAATTAATAAAACGAAATTAAGTAATATAATCAAATTATCTTTGAAATTCTATGATTGTTTCATTGAGACCAATGAAATTGCGTCGTTTGAATTGCAAAATTCCAGAGGCCACGTGCTCGATTGCATTGTAGAAAGACCGAGCAAACAGTATTAATATTCCTCGATGGAATTGTTGAACGACGTGCGCAGATAATAATGTATTTATTGTGTTGTTTCGAAATGAAATATAGAGAAAAAAAAATGAAATAAACGAGCGAATCGGAGGTGCGAATCGGTGAATCAATAAATAACATATTTGTTTCGTAGGTAACGGCAACCGTCTTCCAACGCTTACATAGATATTTTAATATTCAAAGAGCAAATAGGTAATAAAAATGGAAGCGAAAACAGTGAAGAGATTGCAATTGGGGGAGATCGAAAATTGCGCAACGCTGAATTCTGAATTCTCACCTCCAACTTCAACATCTTCTTCATCTGCACTTGTAGAATATTGTCGGTAGATTGTCTGTGCTTTTGTTGTGCCGGCCATATTGATAAAGGTGGCCAAATTATTGCCACCCAATAAACGAGCGGCATCAATTCTCTTACCTGTCATCCAGTGTGTAAACATTAATGTTCCGCCCCGCATATTCCTCCCTTTTACCTCCCTAGTCCCTTCTGTTTATTTGTTTCCGGTTGCAATCAGTTATTACCTGGCCCACCCACAACAGTCCACAAAAAAGTATAATATCTTTATTAGTACTCTCGTAATACCTCTCCGCATTTTCACTTGATAGCAGCAAAGAAGATAAACGATGATCACAGGATCATCACCAATTCGCATGGATTGCTGCTTCAGGATGGGATTACCCTAAGTAGATTCTTACAATAACTGTTCCTAACAATAACTAATAATTATACAACACACTTAGCAAAAAAAACACATTATTTTATTGATCCTAATAGAGTTTTCTTTGGTAATAAACATCAAAAGGTTTGAAAAGATGCTTCTTTTCCGACAAAAGTAATCCGTTTCAATCGATTGTTTGTAAGATTTTGTGTGATCAATTTCCATAACATAACTAATATTTGTATTCTGTTATTCGCAATTTTTGATTCTAAAACTACTAAATCTGAACTATCTACTAAAATGTACTTGCTTCAGCAACACATATACTAAAATTGAAACGATACTATGTACTAAATATAACATAAATATAACATTTCTAATAACTAATCTTTTCAAAAGCATTATTATACAATTGCTAATTGATTTAAATGTTTAAAACTGGACAATTGAAAATCGAGTTTTCTTAACTCAGTTGGCCAAAAAAGCTAGCTTCAAAAGTAAGAACTAGCCAGCAAGATTTTGGAGTAATACTTAGGAAATTGTTCAAATCATTTGTAAAATGAACATAACTTCATGAACAAAACGTGATTTTACCAATAATTTACTTGGAAATTGACTACCAAATTTTGCAAAAAATTATAAGAATTCACATAAATTTGACTGAAAACTGATATGAAATATATTTACAAGAAAGAAAGGTGGAACGTCCAAAATCAAATACATATTGTGTTGTCTTTGCTTAAGTGATTTCAGCCTTATTAGAGTCAATATTCAATAGGTACGAACTTAATCAAAGATTATTGAAACATTTTTTTTTAGAAAACTTCACATTAGAAAAACTGTTATATTTACTGAAATGAAAGGTGTATTATAGATAATATGCATTACGATTCAAACGTATCGATCCATTAATTTTCCGACACATTAAGTTTAACGGCTAATACAAATAGATCCAAGCAACAATTGCCCAATTACAAACCTCATTTGCTTTTAGCAACTTTATGACTAATTCATTACTATAATTGATTTATTGCAACTACTTTTACGTTAGTTATTTGCAATAACATTGTATAATTTAATATAATGTTATCCAATTTGTTTACAACTTATTTCTTTATTATACTTACACCTGTAATACGTATTTTCCGTAAAATCAAATTAGCTTTTAGAATTGAGTTAATTGTTACACAAAACAAACTCTTCAGCTTGTTTATAAATTGGTATTGATTCTCCATTTATGCGGAAGGACTGCTATTGAAATTCATGAACACTTAAAGTCCAAAATTTTAATTAAAAGCTTAAGTGTTGCTACTTTGGTGGCTACGGGTGAGTCTCAATAAAAGGGAAGACCGCAAACGTCGGCGTGCAGGTTTTATAGGTAACTGTTGTAAATGCATGCAACACGTATTAAAAAAAAAACGTGGAGAATAAACGCAACGGAGGAAAGAATGAAAAAGGTAGGTTTTCGTGTTGTTGGGGGCCAAGACGGCTCGTATCAGAAGCCACTTCTTTTAATGTCTTTATGGCCACCGCGCGAGGGCGAGGACCGCCATTGTCGGCACTCCTTTGAACGGTCTGCAATCCGACGCATCCAAGACGCCGTGCACTATATAAGCTACCTCTCGATTTTTATGATAATTAATACTTATACAGTTTACGCAATTAGATAAGCTAAGTTTCATCTACTGAAATGATGTGTTTTCATTAGGCTGATCAAGTACAATGTCGGACAAAACAACAAGAACGCACGTTGACTTTCAATACTATTTTCTTTCCTAGGACAACTTTTATGTAAAAGTTTGAAGTAAATAATAATATAGTGGTCAAGCTGAATACATTTTGGGGATTTTCCCAACGAATGTTAAAGTGGAGCTTATGAAAGTTGATAAAATAAGATAAGTACTTAAATCTAAGTACTTATGACTAATTAGATAAATTAAATCTAAAAAAAATCCACTAATTAGCAATGATATGGGTGCACGCTTCGGTGGAAGATTGAGAATTAGTAAAGTAACTTCAACTACATTCAAGTGAAGAATTTACTGCAGTCAGCTTTATAATAAGATATTTTGAATATATAAGAATTCCCTGAAAAACAGAACATTTCCGTACAACACAAAAAACAGAATAATGACAAAATAGAACGTTATTACTATGAAATGATCAATGGTCAAGATCAATTGCCGGAAGCTACGAGTTCTGACACCATACAAAACGAGATATATTCATACATTTCTTCTTACGTTTATCATTCACTAAATCGGAAGGTCTCTAAATATGTACTTAATACTGCATTTAGATGAACCGTAACCACAGGGTAAATATATAATTTGCAACAATACATGCAACAATTAACGTATACGAAGTTAGCACTTGGACACTAATTTCGCAAGAATGGTAGAGATAAATGAGCAGTTTCAGTAATTCAATTGATTTCAGCAGATGTTGGTTTGAAAATTCATTGATTTAGTCTAAATATGGATTGAAATTGATTAAATCAACATTGTTCTAGATTAGAAAATTATACTATTCTTACATAGAAAAAGCTTTAACAATAATAAAATGTATTCCAAAGTTTCTTTGAGTGATGTTTGTTGAATTATTGTATTGAAACCATAGATTTGTTTCACTGAAATCAGCAAATATAAGGCCAGAACAGAATAGGGATAAAACACAGTAAGAAAGGAACTTTATTCTTTCTGTTTTGTGAATGTTCTGTATGTTCTTAATCATATAATTTTGGGTACAAAAAGAGAAAAGAATCATGTATTTATTTTGTATAATAGATATCATGTTTTTTTTTATACTATTACTTGAATTAAATTGTATACAAGTTATAAGAAGATGCACTGTAAGTTTTATATAAAGAAAAATAGAACTTTTCAGAGTGGTTTCTGTTGTTTGCTGTGTTTCGAAAAAGGATGAATATTGAGAAGGTGTAGTATATCCGTTCGTGTTAAACTTGTTTGAGTGAAAAGAAGGAATATTCTGTTTAAAAACGTGCTCAGCTCGTACATAATGTGCGGCAGCAGCAGCCATTTTGGTCGACTTTATTTATACGTGTAATTAACACTTGTCTACGTCTAGCTGGCCATGCAATCACAATGTGTACTTTTCACATTATACTAAAAACTGTTGTGTAAATTTAAACCTGTTACTAATTTGTTTTTGTCATTTTTTTGTATTAATATAGTAAACGACGGTGGGGAGGAAACTGCTGCTCTCTCTTTCTCTCTCTGTGTGTATTTCTTACCTCGGTGCCATCTTACGTATACATCAACGCATGTATAATCAATTCGGTGTTTGCTTTCGAGAACAACGGACTAAATACTATGTATCCCTCTGCAGCACATGATGTTTGAGTCCGAGGACGGGTTACAAACACTATCTATACGTGTTGCCTCTAAATTGCTTAGAAAAGCGCGTTATGAAGAGCAAAGTGTAACGAATTTTCTCAAAGGCGAGACACGCGCAATTCAAGTACAGTAATAACTGTGCGGAAGACTATAATATCACTTAGGACAACTTACCAAGAGTGTACAAACAAAGAATTGAATTTACAATTTTGAATACCATTATCTTATTACAATAATAAGGTAGGAATTGTAAATAACACTTTTCTTTAAATAGGAAATATACAGTCGGACCTCGCTTAACATAATTCGTTCCAGAATTCAACATATTCCAAACTTCTGATCCTGTTACAAATAATTCAACATATGTGTACACACGTTTTGAAATTTGACTTCTCGTTTTTGTTACAATTTATTTTGCTCGTTAAGCTATTTATTGGTAACCAGGAACAATACATTGTTTTCTCTAAATGAAACGAAAAATCATATTAAAAAATACTTTATTAATACAAAAATAAATAACAAATACATCGTTTCTTTATCCGCCCCACGTTAATCTTGAAACATGGTCCGTTTTCCTCTTCGAACTCTTAACAAATCCGAGGAATTCCATTTCGGCTACGCTCTGCGTAAAGCGAGCTCTAGTATGTTAATTAAGAAAAATCACCAAATTTTTGTCGAGATATTTCCTTGCTAAATCTTAGACTTGAAAAAAAGGATACTGCAATTGCGGGTCCACCTCGCGTTTCTCGTTATCGTCATCCGCGTGAACAGGATCGAGGATGGACAGGAAAGCTTGCAGCCAATCGTACAAGTTGATCATTTTGCCGTACTCCAAATGCAACTTGTAGGCGATGCAAATATCCGGCATCGAGCTTAAGATGACCGCATCGTTTGAAATGCCACAACACGAACACTGCAGTGAAAAGAACGAAATAAAGTATCTGCAATTGAAAGACATTTGGACTTACATCTAAGTAACTCTGAGGATCGTTCAAAGCTGTATGAATCGCGGCTCGATGAGATCCGATGATGTGATTTTGTATGGAAATGTCGTTGTAAAAGAATATTTCATGGAATGTGAAATTCGTTGGGACTTCGAGGTATTTATCGAATATATGCTCAAAGTAGCCGACAACTTTCGATCGAAACTTTTCGTAGGCATTCAGCGGTTTGTTCTGGGATTTCGCCTGTTGAAGCAATCTCTACAAAACAAGTAAATAAATCCGTTAAAAAATATGCACTTAAATCGATGTACCTGTTTCAGCTGCGCACGTTGCATGGTCCCTTCGATAGTGACATCTTCTCGGACTTCTTCAATCTGAACATCGGACAGATTATTCAGATCTTCGACGAACGTTTGCAAGTCTTCAATTATATTTTCTTCCGTGAAAATTTCTATGTTATTGTCCAGGAGATGCAAGACCGAATCGATTTTCGACAGTAGCTCGTCTTTCGATTGGAAACTCAACAATTGAAATGCTTCTTTGAACTCTGAAGTCTCGCTCAACTTCCTCGAAACAGCCACTACATACATTTCCCGAAACTGCGTATTCAATACAAAAATCATTCAATTGGTAATTAGTAATCATCTCTGTACTCACAGTCTTTCCTAATGGAGCCTTCGGAAGGTCTGCTGTTAACAAATGCAAGCACTCTAATAAGACAACCAAATTATTCAAATAATAAATTATTTTATTCAGCTCTTTTTTGATGGCCCTTTCGAAATACTTATTATTAGTCAACAATTCTATTTGATTTTTCGGACTCTCTGCTTCGACGAATCTCCGGAACGAGTGCAACATCCGCACGTTCTCAAAATCTTCTTCGCTGAAAGACTTCAACACTTCGGAGAATCCATTCGTTATACACAGTGCTTTAGCATTCCCAGTGCTAAAATGTTCCAACATTGCAAACTGAAGCGTTACAAAAATTACATTTAAATTATGTTAATTATTAATATAAATACTAACTTTAAAATTCTGTATAAATCCTGTTACTGAAAAATCGTAAAACAGAAATATGTCTGTGAATAGAGCAAAGAGTTTCCCTCCCAAGTAGAAAGGGCAATCATTGCAGAAAAGGACTTTCTCTATAATCGAATTCAGGTATGTTATCGAAGGTTTTGAATTGAAAACCTGTATATTGATTTTCGATGATACATGGTAAGGTAAAGCTTTATGCAAAGCACTCAGAGACGTTGCTATACCAAAAACCAATACAAATGGTAACTTATTTATATAATAGCTAAAAAATAAAAGTTTTAATAGATGCATTTAAATAAATAATTGTAATCAATACCTAGCTATTTGTATAAAATCTTGTAAGACGTTTTCCTTGAAACTCTCGAAATCCGGTAAAATGATAACCAGAACATTATCAACTTTATTTTTATATAAATCCTCGTACCATGACTGCAAGAGAGTGAAACTGCACTGCGATTTCTTTATTTTAACTTTTGAACTTTTCGAGTCCTACGAAAACAAACACTGCATTAATTTATATATTAACATACATCTAAAGACCATGCATCAATCACCTCCTCGTCAAAGTCCAAATCAATATCTTCGTTGATAAACTGGTTGATCATGTTCTCCACAAGATTCTTAAGTGACGGACAATCCTGTGAACTCAGCTGAGCCACATGCGGACTGATATTTTCTTTGATTGATCTCTTCAACGTTTCAAACTGAACTGCATGATCGGGCATGTTAATTCCAATCAGCAAAGCCCCGGCCGGTATCTCAGTAACTGGTTTACTGTAGCTGCCATTGATGAAGTTCAACAAGTTCGATAAAATGGATGAAAACATCTCACTGTTCAATTCCTGCATCGTTCAAAAATTATTTATCTGTCTGCACGTTACATTCGTGGAGCAAACCTTAATTTTCGATTCAAGAACTTCCCACAGCTTGGTGAAAGTTCGGAACCACTTTTCATCTCTGTAAATATTACCAGTGCCGATTGAGATATTCTTCTTTCGGCTTTTCTTCTTTTGCTTGTTCGGTTGTAATCCATTTTTAAAAACAAAGACACCCTGCGAGTTAATAGTAAATGTGTTAATGATTTAATATGTGCTTATTTCCTGTAATCATTTACATAAGTTTTTCAACTTACTTTAGAGACAGAAACTGTTGATGCCATTGAGTTTGGGAGAAAATCAAAGAAGAAAAACCGTTGAAATCAATAGGGAATGAAAAAAAACCTCCAAAATGTAACAGTTCAAATTGGTTCCAAACATATGATTGTGTAATTTAAATATCCGAATCTAGATGGAGCTGGTAAATACTATTGGATTATTATCCATTCCTCGTGTACTAGATTTTGGGTATTTCCAAAACAGGTGTATTTTTTGTAATTGTTGCTCTTAATATTGCCTCTCAGTCGTATCATAAATGAATAAATATGTTGAGATGTAATTAGGTTTGCGACTCGACTAGAATATATTGACAGCTGTTTGCAATTGTCATTTGCTGTCAGTTGTCAGTTTTTAGTCTTATAGTTGATTAGTTCTGTGTTGTGTGATAGCATTTTGATAAAAAATGGCCAGTGTCGGTTTTCGGTGGCTGGATATTTTAGAGAAAGAATTCGATAAGGGTTTCGTCGATTTAGATCTAACTATTGGTAAATCATGAGTTGTGCACCCTTCCGTTGATCCCTGATCTTTCAAAACCACTTGCATGCATCGAAACAGGAGCGCACGAAACTATTGTTGATAAGATGCTATTTAGCCGCTAGTTTACGTGGCTCTATTCCTGTTTATCTACTAATTAATTATACGTGAAACAATGTGCACGTATACATTCAATGCTTTCACAGAACAAATTAACGCGGCGAAATTTCCGTGGTCACTGGATCATCAATTACACCCAAAATGATCATCATTACTTCGATTCATGTATTTCCTGATAACTACACTAAAATGCATATTACACTTTAATTGGTCCTCGCATATAATTCAATTGTTATTAATTAGTGTCAATGCCATCTGATTGTTTTGCATAATACATTACCGTCGTGTTTTCTCATAATTAATTCTATTATTAGTTACTTTATTAAGTCATCCATTTGAATATCATAACAATTCATTCGAAATATCGATTTTTAATTGAAGCAAATGTTAATTCGTATACATGTTTTGTTTACAGGTGAATTAGATTCAGAAGAACCCGACGTTGTTTACAATGTCAGGCAAAAACTATGCACGTTGAGTTCCTGTTTTGCTCAGCTTACACACAAAGCTACAACTATATTCCAAAACAGTGCGAAAATCGAAGTAAGTATAAGAAATTACAATTTAACGTGCCGATCGAAGTTATTTTCAAATTGCAAATTTCATTCAATCGTAAAGTTCGTCCTCGTCAAATTTTGCGTCGGCTTCGTAATACTCATCCTGTAGAAATCCATCGCCTTCGTTGCTGTTTACAGAAGCCATAGCTTCTGTACCGGAATTACCACTTTGCGTCGAAGATTGTCCTTGCGATCTTGCGGTTTTTGGTAATATCTTTAGCCAAGGACTTTGCACATTTACGCTCTGATCGAAATCTGACTGCATCGAATTCAAAGACTCGCTTGTATTGATATTCGCATTACTTCTTGCAAAGAACAACGTAGACTCCTCTGTTGTTTTGTTAACGTTTGAGCAATTCCTTGTGTTACCTCCTCTAATATCAATGAGGGGATTATCAGAGCAATCATTGGTATTATTCGGAATACTGTCCACCTCCGAATTATCACATGTTTGGCCAGTCCTAACATCAATGCCCATACTATTACAGTCTACTTTACTTTCGTTAGTTTTATTTTTACAAATCTTTACGTTGCTCCGAACGTCTATATCGTATTCTAGGCAATCCTCTTCCGGTATTTTCGGCTTGCAATTCTTCGCGTTCGATCTTACATCGATATCGTAGTCCAAACAGTTCTCTTCCTTGATTTCGTCCATGCAAATCTTTTCTCCCGTTTGCGGATTAACGGTGAATTCAGTGCATTCTCCGGGTATCGGCAACCCAAATATTTCCAGAATTTGCGCATCCAAATCGTGCGTGGTTGATACATTTGTATTATTCTTTTGCTGCAAGTAATTTTCGATTTTTTTCAAAGCTCCCAACGCTTCAGCTTGGGCAGTTTCAAATGTATTTGTGATATTCCTCAAAGAGTCTTCTATATTCAGGAAACCCTTCTCATTCACGGCACTTTGCCACAAAGCGGACGACGATAGCTGGTGTATAGAACTCTGAACGTCCGCGAGGATTTTTTCTGTTATTGCCCCCTGTGCGCCCATGCCCTTCGTTGCTTCTGTGCTTTGCTTCAAATACTCCTCCAAAGACTGAAAATCGAAAAGACAATATACGAAAAGCTTTTAAAATAACGTCCATCAACTTACGAGGAGATTCTGTTGTATTCCTGATAAGTCTACGTCTTTTTTTCTCTTTATAACATCCACGTCTGAGCAGATTTTGTCTATGCGAATCCTGATGCTCCCAAATAATGTTTTCAATTCCTCTTTGTTTTCTGATGATTTCCGTATTAGAATTTGCGAAGTCGTGTATAGATTATTTTGGACCTTGGTATCGTGTGCTTTGAGAAGCTGCTCTAACAGCTTCAAATCTCTAAGTTCAATAGACGTTCTAAAATTACGGATTTTCTATTATTACTAATTCGTGTTACATGTATGCATACTCGCTTTCTTTCGAAGGTTTCGATGAGCTTCTCTAAAATTTCGCTTATTTTCGTCTCGATGTGCGCTTCGTCCATCTGAACACGATGACAGCTCTCCAGGAATTGGTTCTGCAGCATCATTATCATCTCGAAATTCGCATCAAGTTTTTCCGACAAGTTTCTCAAATCACTCTCCGATTGACCTGAAATTGTTATTTATCGTTAGATAATTGATTTCGAATGAACCTAATTGTGAATACCATCGCTCAGGACATTGGGTTTTCCACTCAATCTTCCAACTTGCACTGTTATGCTACGCAGGGAATTCTGCTGTTCGCTTCTCGTGGCATTCACGACCGCCGATAACGTCTTCAAATTATTGTGGATCGATTTCGAGGATTGCTGTGACACTTCGAACATTTCCGAAACTTTGTCGCTGTACTCATTGAAGCTTTCGGCGAGCGCGTTTTCTTTCTTGCTAATCTCTGCAATCGACTCATTCAACGTGCGTTCCAGCGATCGCTGTGTCGTCTTTACAAAAGAATGCGTTAACTCGTTAATTTCTGGGAAATTGCACAACTCACCTTAAACGTTTTTGAAATGTTCTTGAAGTCTAAATTCGTGAACGTAGACTTGATGTCGTCGACTACGGAAAGAACGTCCGATATTTCCAATTCAATGTCTGCTTCACGGCTCGTCAATGTCTCCTCCATGTTCTTGAATCTCGTTAAAAGTAGATCTATTTTTTCCTAAATAACAATTTCAAAAGTTCATTAAATCATTCATTGTTACTTATCAAATAAATGATACAATATAGTGAAATTGATAAACACGGATAAGCTTGTGTGTATTTGCGCTGTACACTTACAGAAATTCTCTTCTCGCCGCTGTCCAAGCGCATTTCTAAATAGAACAGACGATGATTGATCCTATCGTAGTTTCCATCGATTTTCCGGTGGACGTGATCCCTCGCTAAATCATCGTTGAAAATCTTGTTGCTCATGTTCTCTGCGAATTTATCGAATTGCGCTGCGACCACCGCTTCGAACCTCGCCAGCCGCGATTCTATTGCATCCAATTTCCGGTTATTCAGTTGTTCCGGTTTCGTCGTCAGCTCATACGAATCCGTATACAGAGCGTTATCCAAATTCCGGAGCCTCTCCTCAATGGACAACAATATGTTGTGAATATTCTACAAAGAAAACAAGTAATTAAAACTTAATTTAAAAAGAGTTTAATAACTAAGTGAAATAGAAAATATTAAGTAATAATTGAATAATAATAGTTACACAAAACTAAACTCAATACAATAAAAAAAAGAAGACGAAATTCAAAAGAAAATGCTGTTGCTGCAAAGGGCTAATGTAATGTATTTCATAATTTGCTGTAACAGTTTGTAAATGAAGATTATAAAATACGATTTAATGTTACATGTTAATGGAGCAAAGAGTAATCTTCTATTTTTTGGAATTTGTTTACATCAATCATAAATTTGCGCATTGCTTATCAACGGGTTAAATGAATATATTTTAGAGGCAAACATTAGGATAATGCGTTCGCAAATTGCAATTATTACTGTGTTATTGTGAGATGTGGCTTACCTGTTGACTGTTGTTGAGCACATTCGCCGGTTTCTTCGGTTGCTGATGAGAAGCTGCAGTCAGATAAAAGCACAACGTGCTCGCCGCGATAAAGAACAGCATGTCTCAAGTGTATACTTTTACCAAAGTGTATTGTTCTTGTATGGAGTGTGGTTGTTGTCCAGGAAGCGCAGCAATAATAATAAATCCCGATTGAATGCGTTGAGTTATCGCCGGATCAAGTCGGCTTCGTTTGCGGTAGGTTTTCGAACACAGAACCCAGTTGTGCTCCACACTCAAGTACCCGCTGCTTAATGACTAACTCTACTTACCGCACTTACTTATATATTAAACATTCGTTTTATTCAAGAATCTACGAAATGCCGACGACATTATATACATGCGGTACTAACAAAAGAACTGCTCTGCTTGGACACGGATCCCATTTTCGAGTTCTGCATCCACGGACCGCTCAATTTAAACGCTCCGGGGGGAATCGTTTTCCTTTTTTCATCTTTTGAACCGTACGCAGTTTACTTGTAAAGTTATCTATTTCATTTATGCATACATTGGATTCGATAATCCGAATCAATATTTACAAATCTTCGTTTACATTAACCAGACAGTCTTAACCGATAATGTCCGTAAAACTAGCGGGGAAATATACCAAAAGGTTTTAAGGTTTCATTCATGGATTAATAAGTGATTAATTTGAGCTCCAGTCAGTGTGAGAGTCCCGACGTCGTTTCAAGTGTTTATTTTCTCGTCTGCGTTTCGTCAGTCAGGAACGTGATGATTTTGCGATCTGCATTTTTTTTAATATCCGCTATATATACAATTGCGTTATCATTGAATCGGCGAGGATCGAGGCAGATTTCGTGGGAAACTTTTTTCCGACCTTCTTCCATCCAATCAAGGACATAATCAGGAGTGTGTGTGCATGAGAGCGGGAAGGATGTTTTCGAAAATTATATTAATAACAAATAGAAAAAAAATAACAGTTGGCATTCTAATTAATTGTAATAATTCAGTAAAAAAAAGCCAAGTAGCAATGAATCACGCTTCGCCAGTTGCAATTTACGTACGCGATTGCATTTTGCGTTTGATGCATCTTAATTGGGATTGGTTGTAAACAAGAGCTGTTTGTTATGTTGCAGGCCGAACTGATTCATATGCGAGCTGAATTGGTAGAGTCGAAATCGAGGCGCGAGATTTTGGAACAGGAGTTGCACAATTTGCTGCTGCAGTTGCATTCGAATCAGCTATCGAAGCTACCGAAACCCAACGGCAATTTCAAGCAGGACCCCAACTTCAAGCCGGATGTGAACAACATCAAGCGAAAGTTGGAGGACGAGATTCGACGAAGCCCTAGTCACATCAAATGTAAGCGTCTTTGCTGTTTCGATTCTCAAATGCGCAAGCGAATTAATTGAATGTTCGAGCAGGTAGCAATAATTCGACGGACGTAGATGATATCGAGTTCAACGAGTCCACCGTCGAGCTGAAAAAGTTGCGAGCGGAGAACGGTCAACTCCATGCAGAGAATGTGGCTCTGAGGAACAACGTTCTCGCCTTGAACAGCGAGGTTTACGGTGCCAAATTGGCCGCAAAATATTTGGACAAGGAACTCGCCGGTAGAATACAGCAGCTGCAATTGCTGGGTAATTGGTTGATTTCCGTGTCGTCTTGTACCGTACGTTACGTATCTGTATTGTGTGTTATGTTTAGGTAGGGAAATGCGGGGCGACGTTAGGGACAAACTGTGGCGGCAATTAGAATCCGAAATTTTATTGCAGCGGCACAAAACGGTGGTTCGCGAGTGCCGAAGGAACAGTGTTCTGAATGGTTCGGACAAGAATAACGGCATCAAGATGAACTCGGAAGTCGTCGTTCCGGCAATCGCCGAGAGGACCGAGAACTTTGGCGACGTGCGGACCGTCGTCGTCAAGAGGAAACCCGGCCAGGGATTGGGCATTAGCATCACGGTAATAACAATCCACAACTTCTTTCGAAGAACACAATTATTAATTAACATTAATGCATTCAGGGTGGCAGAGAGCACGGGGTTCCGATTCTGATATCCGAATTGGAGCCAAACGGACCGGCAGCCGTTTCGGGCCAGCTCTACATCGGTGATGCGATTTTGTCGGTGAACGAGCGCGATCTTCGACAGGCCTGCCACAAGGAGGCTGTGGACATCCTCAAGCAGAACAGCGAAGAATGCCGATTGCAAGTCCAATACATCGCAGCCGACGATAGTGATAATTCCCTCGAAGAAGAGGGATTCCATTTTAGGTAATTAACCTAACCCACATAAAGTGCACACACTTGTTTCTGATCCAATCACAAGTAATTTATTGTAGATCTATCGCGTTACTAGTCATCACCTCCCATACCTAATCAACCACCATCTTATTGTTTTTATAAGCAGGTCTTTAATTTTGACGAAAAATCCCATCGTAGGTTACGCAAGAACAAATCGTTCGCATGTTTTTTTTTTCTTCTATTTCTTCCATCCGTCGATTAGATTGGTTCGGAAAAATAGCATTTCTTGCATCGACGTTAATTAGTTAGATGTCTTCAGTTGCATAATGATTGATTTTAAATTCGTCATTGTAATTTATTTAGATTTTTCGACGGAGAAGTGTGCGATTCAAATGACGGTATTAACACGCTGCCTTCTAATCCAGCTATAATAAATACGCCAACTGCGCCTAGAACTCCAGAATCCACATGTCAGAGTGGGTGAGTCTAGATTTAACGAATCTCTGGAGAGTCACTATATACTATATTTTATATCAATATTATGTTTTACATATTTATATATATGCAGTGTACTACGCACATGGTTTTATTTGATTTTAGCATGAGATATTTTGCATGTGTTACATACATATATCGTTTTTGTTTTTATTAATTTGAACTATTATTTGACTTTTTATTTATTGTAGTGTGTGCTTCAACGTTGTCTAAATCAACGTTGCGTCATTTTTTAATATTGTGATACAAAAACTAAGGCAAAATTGTTTCGGAGATCTCATCTACTATGTTTGTTTTGTGTACTGTTACAAAATTGTGGATTAAAATATACAAAAATACGACCATATAACCTTAAGCTTATTGTATATATTATATATAAACTGTTATTATTTTACGAAAATTTATGTGTGAACCTTTCAGTTGATAATAATAATTATTATTTTTATTGTTTAAATCTTTGTTTGTTATTTTTTTTTCTTTACCGATTTCGTTATTCTTTTGCGCACACACTTCACGGCATGTTCGCTTTTGCTTCTCATTTGAATGTGAGTACTTTTATTTGATTTCCATGGAAATCGAATCGAGTATTGATGCGGAATCTGCGATTTTTTAGCGGTGCATCGCGCGTAGCCGCTGCCACTGCTGCCTTGACAATGTCGGAGGATCCGGCGAAGCAGTTTCAAGTGTCGCCGGAGATCCAGAAGGTGATCGATTCGTTGCAAACGAACTTCAGCAACTCCAACGACATCCTGACCGGCAACGAGATCATGCATCATTACCTGGACGCCAACAACGAAATCAACAGGAACTCAACCTCGAAGTTCTCGAACGGCGATCTAATACTTCTAGACAATCTCAACGACAACTACAAGAAAGTCGACAACACCTTGAATTGCTCAAGCAACTCGCTGAATTCCGAAAACCTGTCGTCCCCGATGCAGACCAGCACCGACATGTTCCTGGATTCCGAAGTGCTGTCCACGGACGTCGCCTCCAACGACTCGCAATCGCCGAAGGACATCACGAAGTTCACTTACATACCCGAAGCGAAATACGAGGAGGAGTACGCTTCCAACGATACCACCAAAAGTGATCAAAGTCTACTGAATTCCAGCTGTGATAGCTCGCCCGTGCACAAGCAATCTCGCGACTACAAGAAGTCGAAGAAGTACAAAACCAAAAAGTACTTCGGCGTGAAAACTCTTCAGAGCATTTTCAACAAGCACGACGGATACTCGGATATTTCCAGCGCCGCGTCCGACGTGCCGGAAGAGTTGCCCAAGGAAGAAGCGAAAGAGTCGAAGGGCGACGACGAGGAGGAGCCGAAGTTCAAATACAAAACGATAACGGAGACGAGTCCGCAGTTCGAGGAGAACATCCACAATTTCCTCTCGGACATCTTCATGAAGAATTTCCAAACGCCGGACACTCCGGACGCGAACGCTGCCACCAGCAAGATGGGTACGAAGAGGTACCTAAGAGTCGGCAAGGCGCTCCGCCTTTGTCCCAACGAGGAAACAGTCAATATCTCGGAGTACCAGCAACGCAGAGAGAAACTGTTAGCTAGATACGTTTACAATTCGAATTCGTTGAGCGCTGACGGCGAAGGCAATCCCGATTTCGGCACGCCAGTTTAATCCACAGCAGCAGCATCGTACTAAATACTAAACGCACCAATATTTATTATTATTATTATTAGTTTTTGATCGGATAGGATTCTCTCTTTCATGATACTATAAGAAGTTTGCGTGTGATATGTCGAGACGAGAAAGTCATGAGTTTCGTTCCTTCGTTTTGATGTCGCTTAAGTTCTAGGAAAAAAGAAGTACACCAAAAAAATAAAATAAACGAAAGAAAAATGAATGAAAAGTAATTACGTAGACCGTAGCTGTACAATGAAGAGTTTATTTTTATAATTTTATATATACAGGGTGAACCGTGTAACAACAGAAAATATATATACCTTTTATTTTTATTAGTGAATGTCGCAGAAATAGAATATGAAAATTGTAACAAACATTTAAGGACGAAAGAAATTAGATCTCGAGAAGAAAGTATAGTTATGACGACCCTGTATATTTTGTAAATATAGTCTGGTATTATGATTTGTTGGTAATGTACGAAACTTAACGATAAACCGAACTTTAAACAATGTTTACACAAATTCGTTTATCGTTATAGTTTACACATGCAATTCGAAACATTCAAATAATCCGTTTTTCGATTGTAATCGTTATAATTTTAGAAAACTTCCGCTGTCTAAAAACACGGTAGTCATTAGTTTTTAATAATATCAATTATTTAGATAGACGAAAAGTATATAAAGAATCGGAACATTTAAACGTGGAAGTTTTCGCATTTTCTTCACTTACCCTCTCAAAGTTTGGAACGGTATAGACAGGAAGATGCCTTCATTGTAAATTTGAATCGCTTTCGGAAACAATAGCTTTTTTACAGTATTATTGAGTCGTATATATTTAATATATTGATATTAATTTTAGTACGTTTGTAAGGAATTCGAATGGAAGTGTTGATAACGGAACGTGTATTGTTTTTAGAGTTTAATGAATGGACGATGGAATCAATAATTACGATAGTATTTCATTGTCTTGAAATCGTTTTCGAAAAAAGAAAAATATATGAGAAAAAGCGTGCGACGTCGCTCAAGTGAATAAGTAATTTTTAATCTGAAACGGCCTGATGTCCATCATATTCTGTTTCCTTTACATATATATATATTATAGACACGCTACTTTCTCAATCTACATTCATTTACATTTAGTCTTGCATTCTTTGGAAGCGTCTCCAGTACTCATCCAGTCTACTACTATATTATATAATAGCGCCTAATTAATCCAGTAATAATTACAAGCTGTCGTTGAAAAAAATATACAATATTGTATTACTATTATACTGTTATCGTTATTGAACATATCTGTGACCGTAAAAAGAAATAAAGAAAATTTGAACGCTTTCGATTTCCAGTTTTTTTAATTTATTTATTCAATACAGTGGAACCTTACTAGCTACAAAGATGAATAATAGCTCGTTAGAAAGCCTGATCATTTAGCTTTAATTAGAGTGCTCATCCATATTTCTAGCATTTCCAGTTATCGAGAAATTCAATGTTTTGTAAAGACACTCAATTTTCGAGCCTTAAAAAACATTCTTTCAACTTTGATAGTGAATTACAGAAAAACCGTACTAGCTACAAAGATGAATGATAGCTCATTAGAAAGCTTGATTATTTAGCTTTAATTAGAGTGCTCATTCATATTTCTAGCATTTCCAGTTATCGAGAAACTCAATGATTTGTAGACACCCGATTTTCGGGACTTAAAAAATATTTTAAAAAAATTGACAGTGAATTACAGAAAAACTGTACTAGCTACAAAGATGGATCATAGCTCATTAGAAAGCTTGATTATTTAGCTTTAATTTGAGTGCTCAATCATATTTCTAGCATTTCCAGTTATCGAGAAAATCAATGATTTGTAAAGACACTCGATTTTCGAGGCTTAAAAAATAT
>JAFMTC010000414.1:420986-538985 GCA_018845635.1 Nicrophorus orbicollis
TTTGACAGTGAATTACAGAAAAACCGTACTAGCTACAAACATGAATGATAGCTCATTAGAAAGCTTGTACATTTAGCTTTAATTACAGTGCTCATTCATATTTCTAGCATTTCTTGGATGGATTTGTGGTAAGCGTTACTATAGGAGGTAAACAGTCTTATGGGGAAAAATGTATCTGGGCGTGGTGGCGCATGTTTATTTAATTGGTAACGCACTAGGTGTCGCCACATTTATTACCGCCAAATAATTTGAAATTTCTTTATAACATAAAAGAAGTGAATTATTTTCAGTTATATTTATACATATATCAAATACTTAAGCTTTAAACTTAAAAGTATGTTGAAAGCATATATATCCTGACTGATATATTGGTATAAAATTGGATTGTATTGTATATATTGAGGTTATGTCATTTTATTTTGGTAAATAGTTAGCCGGTATCTCCAAGTAAGACGCCACTTGATTTCCAGAATTGCCATGATACACCACTGCATGGGCTAATTGTTACCCCTGCTTAGAACCATTGATGTGTCAGTCAGTAGCGAATAATAGGTTAAATGTTGATCATTGAGAAAATATTTACAAACACTGCATTTTAATTGACAACAAATGTGATGACTAGTTCACGTATAGTGAGGGGCACTAAAGCTCGAGTTTTCGTGTACATCAGTGCTGTTCTTTTCATTACAGGCTTAATTGCTTGCTATAATAATGTCAGAATTCAATTGGATGAAACTCATAAACTGTTCGATCTGTGTAGACAGGAGCAAGAAAACTTATCCTCGCAACTGCAAGGTAATGTGATGATTTCAATTTTACTATATTTGCTAAAATCTGTTTAAATTGCAGTGATATATGACTACAAGCAACGGCTGGAAAAGTCTCTGAAAACAGAAAAAACTGATTACCAACGAATCAAAGCGGAAATGGAATTGAAAGTGAATGAAGAAAAATTGAAGGGAGACAAAACTAATGAGGATGCAAAATTGAGATTCTCGACACTTCAGCAGCATTTCAATTTATTGCAGGTAGTTTGTCGCTGATGAACATTTTCATTGGGGTTTCTAAAAATGTATATTTTAGACTCAACACGATGATTTCAAAGAAGAGTCCAGCAAAATACAGAAGGAACAGTTGGATGAAATAAATAATTTGCAGGCTAAATTGAAAGAAGTAAAGGAGCAGCTAAAGCTTGCAGCAAATGAAAAAGAAAATTCTATAAATCATTTGAAGGTAAACTATTTTTGATATATGAATTTAATAATTACAATTATTTATTTCACTAATTCTTATTCCTGCAGACACAAAATGAATTACTGCAGAAAGAAAAAGATAAATTATTAGATGCTGCAAAGAAGGACAAATCGAGTAAACCCACTGCTCGTACAGAAATAACAACAACTGATTTTAACAAGTTGTTGCCCATTGGAGGTTCACAGTATGTGGTGGAAGATTCAAATAAACCAAAAAATGATGTAAATGAAGAGGCGAAGGGTGTTCTTGCAAAACCAAGTTCTGCAGCACCGTTTAATACAAGCACCCCCGACAATGTTGTTCTACCACTGAAGTCCCCTACAGCAACGCCAGAGACCAAAAAATTAACATCATCAGCAAAACCTTTGCCTCCTGGTGTGGTAAAAGCACCCAACCAAATCATTGAGGATGTAAAAGACACTATTAGTAAAGATCTGAAGGAAGGAAATGCATTGAACGAAGAAAAGGTTGAAGCGTTTAACTCGAACAACGAAATTAAAAAGAATAATCAACAAGAAGATGATTTTGCAATGGGCGACAATGATGACTATGACAATGAAGAACCACAAGGAAACATGGATCTTCCAATTAGAGACTAATTAGTTGATTTATTTGCTCATTATGTTTGCCATATCCATACACATTAGAATCTCGTCATATTACACCACTTGATTCAAAATAAAATCAATGCAATACTTTCGAAATAAATTTGATTTTTGTCCAACGATTGTACTTATTTCAATGATACCTGCTCCCTCCTTTTGCAGCCATCGAAGGTAGGAAGTTGTGTTTCTAAATAATTCTGACACAGTTTTGTATAGTAAAATGTTGAATCTATATAATGATTATAATTATTGTATAATATACACTTTATCAAATATAGGGAAAATATATTTTTATAAATTATTTACGAAAATACACTTAAAATACATATTTTATTTACTCCATTAACCATACTCAAATCAATTTAACAATTCTAACAAAAATCTATTCACAAATTATTTATACAAAAATATGATTTCGAAATAATTAGCAACAAAAATAATTAATAATCAAATAATAAAAGTTTATTGTTAATTCAGTAAAACTATACAAATTGTTGTTTTTACAAAGTAATCATTTCATTTTACTTCCAGTACTGTAATGTATATTAGTTTGACTTAGAGAGTAATATTAAAAAGAGAATATAAAGAAAATTATGAAATTTTACTTTTTACAACAAAAATAAAGAATTAAATTATGAAGACAATATGAAATCAAATAATTCACCGGTGTTCGTTTTTTTCTTCAAAATATTATTTACGCGTAGGTAAAAGTAATTGAGTAGTAGACATCGCATCGGGGAATAATGAATGGTAATTGATTAAAGGAACGTAAGCGGCTGTAATTACTCTTCCTGCAAACCATCGACCATGCAACGTATTTACGGAACCAACAGCCGTTGCAATTGAAGGACATTTCACATAAACATTACCTTGAGGCGATCCTTTGTCAACATAGACATGCAAAACACCGCCGTGTTTGTTGCATTCCTCTATAACATCGTCGCGAATTTCAATATCCCAATTCGGATTTGATTCACTGAAAACGCATCGGGAAAATATGAAATTAATTGAAAACGGACAGCAAAATATGAAATAGTTACCTTGATGGATCAAACATATTACTCAGCATAAAACATTGAGTAGCAATTGGAGGAGTAGTTGTTGATTGAACTTGAGGAACCACGGGTTGTCCAGTTGCCATACTAAGGGCATTAGCAGCTGGTGCTGGAATCTGCATACCCGCACCTTCAGCTAGCTTGAACATAAGCTGAAGTCGACCGGTCGCCCCTAAATCTATGCCGGATCTATCCAGTTCGTCAGAGTCCAATAGTGATGGACCCTGTTGTTGCAAATCCAATCTCTCTGTAACATTTCCAACTTTCATTGGTCTACCTGCTAATTCAAATCCGTTTAATTGCTCTAACGCCTTTTTAGCATCATCACAATTGTGGAACTAAAAATGCAACATTAACACGTGGTCAATAATATAAAACATACAATACTTACTGTAATAAATCCGTATCCCTTGGAACGACCCGTTTCAGGATCCATAATTAATTGAATATTGTCAATTTTACCGAATGGTTCGAAAATGCCTCTCAGCATTTCTTCGGTAATATTAAAATGGAGCGATCCAACGTATAGTCTCATGGGACCAGTCATACCTTTCGGCATCAAGTTGGGCATCGCATTTCCCATGCGATTCTTTTCGGCTTGGGTATGCTGAACAATGATTGGAACCCCAAGCAACTTTTGCCCGGACAGACCTAAGGCCAAAGCAACGCTCTCCGGATCTTTAAATTCAATGTATGCGATGCCCTTAAATCTTCTCGTCTTGTTGCATGTGATCATCCTCACGTCCCTCACTTTCCCGACAGAACTGAAGAAGTCCTCCAGGTCTCTATTCCGAATCCGTTGACTTAATTGCATTACAAACACAGTTCTGGCATCTCTTTCCTCTGGGCTGAGCTCCTCCCCAGGTGATCCACTTCGATTATAACCTAAACCAATAGGCGATCTAGCCTTTTTCGGGAAAGGTAATTTGACCGAGGGCGGTGACGGAGAGCGTTTCCTAGATGGCGGCGAGCGCGATCTACGTTTATCTCTGCTTCCGCGTCTATTTCTTCTCGTCTCTCTAGACTTGGAACGTTTGTCGCGCGATTTGCTCCTTTTACGATCCCTTGACCGCTTCCTGTCGCGGCTCTTGCTCCTCCGACGATCCCTATCCCTGCTCCTTTTCCTGTCCCGTGATTTACTGCGTTTCTTCTCCTTGGAGCGACTTCTGCTTCTGCGACTGGACTTCCTACATATAAGAATTAGTTGATATAGATATATTGAACATTGTCATATAGTTAATTTCTTACTCGGAGGAGCGATGTTTGTGAGAGTCTCCATTTTCCTTATGTGAAGCGGATTTTCCATTTAGTTCATCCTATGAACAGCAACAGCAAAGTGAAGAAGACGGGGGAGAAGCGCAGATGCGAAAACAAATTAGCATTAATTACTGAATCTTTACAAATTCTTAACCTATACCAAAAATATTAAATGTAACTAATAACCTGCCTTCGACATATCCAAGACTCGTCGAAAACAAGCTCATGGCTTAGCTGAAGTACATTTCGACCTCAGTTAAAAACCCCAACACTAAACAGACGTGTTGTGTTGCGATAATTAACTGCAAACAACAGCAAAACAAAATAAATTTGATTAGAGAGAGCGAAATAGAAAGGTGAGGCTGGCTTTTAATTTTTGTTGGGAATCACGCGATGTCTAGTCGGGACTAGACTTACCGTCGTCCTGACTAAGTAAGGTACGTGCTGGGTATACTTGATCCAGATCAATCTTTCAAAACTTCTGAAAAAATACACGAGGTGAGACAACCACATGAGACCTTTCAATTTCAATATTATTAAAGTTTTTTCTTACAGCTCAAAACAAAAACTTGAAAACACAACTAGTTGAAGAAAAAAAAAACTTGAAAATATTGAATTGTAGTAAAATAATAATAAATAACATTTTGTATAATCCACCTCGTCTCACTTTTTATTTAGGGTTTCAAGTGAGCCCTATTATTTTGTGTTGTCGGGCGTGTGTGATGAACCAAGCGGGATCTAGTGAGTCCTCGGCAACCCTAGGCGAGAAATTTACCGATCAGCTATTTCATAACACAATTTATGCAATACAAATTTAAAGAAAAAATATTGATTTCTGTACTTTTTTTTTCTGAATTGTTCATACATTGAAAAAAATAAAGAAAATAAAAAATAATAATAACTTAAAACTATATGTATTCAGTACCTGCATGGAACACGAGTCGTTGGACGTAAGACTGATTTTAACCTCATTAGTCTAAAATTAAAATTAGGAGGTGATGTAAAAAAAATAGTCACACATGTCTCATTTTTTAAGGAACAGGAAAAGCACTAAACATAATAATAATGTAAGAAAAAGGAAAGCAATACTTTTCTTTCTCTTTGAAAAATGTATGTACAAGTACAATACAAGTGGGCCTACGCCACGTCCGAAAGACGCTTCATTTACGTGCAATGAAACATCCAAATCAAATTCTACTCGTACTACAACAAATTATTTCAACTAGTTCATCAACAAACTTACGTCTTTTTTGTAGGGTGCTTCGAGCATAGCTTCTACGTCGAAATCTTCCGCCATTTCTGTAAATATAGATACTCTTTTTAAGGACAGTCCACTATTAAATCACTGGCTACAGAACACTTATTGTACATTCACATGCAGTTACACAAACACGTTAAAGCACGTTACCTATTATTGTTGTCTACTATAAGCTTGTAATTAAATTGTAATCAAGTTCTGGATGGAATATAAAAATTGCAGCAAACACTGTGTGTGTGTGAAAGAAAGATTATCAAATGACAAAATGGCGTTTAGCAATGTTGCCAAAACTAATTTGGAAAAAATAAAAAAAATAAAATTGAGATTCTTTCTCGATTTTTATAGAATTTAATGTAAACACTATGAAACAAATGTTATTATAATTCATTCTAATTTTTAAAATAATTATCGTAATTACTTAAAATAATTACTACATGTGACATCTACTGAATGTTTTAAAAAGTCATTCATAGAAAAACCTTGGACATACCAACCATAGATGGATACAAATATACATTTTAATAACCAAACAAAATAAGAGGAAAAATTACTAAAATATATTACAATATTAAAATTAACAATAAAAAAAAAACAATATTTATTTATTTCTCAGTATACTCCTCCAATAACTTTTTGACATTCTCAACATTTTCTTCTGTGCCATGAGTCTTTTCAAAATTGTGGAACTTCTTGAAAAGTGACTTCATACATTTGTATCTTAGCTTTTGACCAACTGCCCTTTTCAAAACGGACCTAAAATTACCAAAATTATATTTTCTCTTCTATTGCATATGTAATGTTCAACGATTTTACCTGGCCAATTCAATTTGATTAATTTTGACCAACTGGTCTACATAGGTATTCCATACATCAACTCGCTTCGGATCAGCTTGAAGTATCGTTTCAAAGAGAGCCTGCCCCTGATCTTCTTCGCCCAGATTAAATTCCATCAATGCAAACTGCACAATCAAGTTCAAATCTGAAACGAAAGTTAAATTAATATCCGAATAGTCTCTAATGAGCAATAAACTCACGTGTTTTCTTATTCAATAAAGTGAGTAAAGCAGCATTTTTCAGAGACCTCGCGTCCGAGAATCGTTTGCATTGGTAGTAAACTTTACCAATTTCAAGCCACATTTTAACATCTTGCTTGAATTTTCCTTTTGCTTTCCTGATGTTCTCCTCCATCTCTTCATATTTTTGCATATCAGCAAGCATTTTGATGGCCTCTAAATAGATAACAAGATCGTCATTGCATTTCAATGCTTCGTTGAATACTTTTTGGAACGATTCTTTTGTTCCGTACATGTTTTCTAAATTCATGTAAGCTATCCAAATGTTCAATTTCTCTTGGTTTTCAGTATAAGAAATCTTTTCAATCGCCCGGATTGCTACGGCTCGGGCCTTTTCGAACTCTGTCGACTGCATGTGGAATGCTATATACCTAATCCACATTTCCGAATTATCTGGACATCCCATGAGTACACGATCAAATTGTTCGGCACTTTGAGGCAACTTGCTAGAATCTGCCAAATCTGTCTCGATCTCCCTAAGACGCGATTCTTCTTCACGTGCAGCCTTGAATTTTTGTCCCTTCGTCAATCTTTTCTTCTTTCCATTGGTTTCCTCCTACACAATCTCAAAATTAGTAACTATATATATAGAATTGTGCAAAACAGCTTACCATTTCTTCATCATCAGAACTTAATTGATCATCAATATCTTGTTTAGCGGTTTTGGACTGAAGCATCGAACTAATACCGGGTAAAATTGGGCCTAAAATTAAGTAACATTAACATAAATAATGCTTTACAACCTTGCTAATATCGAATTTACCAGTTTTTTCATCATCTTCGCTTTCACTGCTTGACGAGTTCAAATCAATTTTGTCTTCCTCATCATCGTCGTCCATCTCAGAATCTGAATCACTTTCACCCTCTATCTCAACTTCTTCGACTTTATGTTTTTTCGTTCCTTCTGCTGATTCTTCATTATCCAATTTCCTCTTAACAACCCTAAAAAGATAAACGTTTCAATTCATATTCATCCCGTTGTGATATTTCTTTACTCACTTTTCCTTCTGCTCCATCATTTTACAAGAAAATGTATTTTCGAAATAAAGGTACTCTATCACTTCAATATTAACGAGTTTGCCTATCAAACTATATAAATTGGGTACAAAATCTTTGATTATGCCAGACACACCGTGAAAAGCAACCGAAACTCCAGAATCAACTTTTTTCAGTACTTTCGCTCTATACTCTTTCTGCTCAAACTGTTTTGGCGATTTTGAATCTATGGACTTTTTCGTCAAATATATAACTTTGCTTAATGGATCCACATACAGCACAGCGGCCAAGAACTCTTCCCCAATCGAATATTTATTGAGGAATGTTGTCAAATATTTTTTATGAATGTACGCTATACTGTTTTCAAATAGGCTTCCTCTTAACCACACACCAAAAGCCTGAAAAAATAGATTATAAATAAAAGTAATCAATAAAAGCAGTCAATATTTACCTTCTCAGCAGTAAAGTTAAAAACAGTTCCAGGAATTAAAGAGTCTGCCTTCATTTTTGAACAATTAGACTTCTTTTTGCAAATAGTTAAGGTCACTTTAGAGTCAACAATCTTTTCACACTGCACGTATAATGATTCGCCTATGTCTAAATTGCTAACTTTTGACAACGGCAATTTCGCTTTTTTGGCTAATCCAATATCGACAATATAAGACTTATTTGTCTTTTTAGATATGTTACCCCATACTACTGAACCTTCTGTTATGTTAACAAATTCGTTGATTTCAATGGGATTAGTTGTCACTTCAATTCCATTCATATTGTTTATTACTTTCACCGGAATAAACTGTCCTATCTTAAAAACTTGTTTATCCTGAAACATATTATTTTTAGATATCAAGAGATATCATTAAAATGTTGTCATATCTTACCTTTTCATATGCAAGCTTAGCTTTAAATGTATCCAGTATGCTAATTGTACAATAGGTTTCTGTAATTTCAGCTACACATCCAAGTACCAGAAATCCATTTTTAATCATCTAAAATAACGTAATTAATTATATTTTCTACTACGTGAAATGGTATATAGTTACCTTCGAGTTCAACTCAGAAGCTCTAAACAAACTTCCCGTAAATTGTTGTACATTACTAATTTTAGCATTAACTGCAGGTTTCTTTGACACTTTCTTTTTTGGTTTCCCATCACTTTGCTTACTTTTATGAGTCTCACTTTTCACAGATTTTTGTTCTGCATTGACGTTACTTTTTGATTTCCCATTCTTTTGGTCACATTTAACTGTATCGTCTGTCAGTGGCTTTACTTCTTCCTTCATATTGCCTACAAGGCTAGTTCCATCATATCTCTTGAAATATCCAATGCCTCCTCGATTGCATGTATTGCTGATTGACTACAAAACAAGGGTTATTTACTCTAGTATCATTGTTCGAAGTTTACATACATTGAGGATATTATTCTCCTGCTGCTTCTCATTTTTTGCCTGAACTTTCTTCACCTTCTTAATGTTACCCGAAATCTAAATAAACAATTAAATTAATGGATTGACATACATGTATCTACTTACAATATTCTTTTTTCGTTCTTTAACTTTGGAATCATGTAGCTTTTGATCTGCTTTCGTCATCTTCATTTTGAACAACTAATGTTTATATAGAATCAACTTGTATGTTACTTCCTAACCTCATTCAAACACATGTAAAATTGTTATAAATGCATCAGTGTATCTGCTGCTATCACGTTCACAATTTCGGAATACCAACATTACAAAAAAATAATAATATTTGAAATTTAAACTATATTAAATGTTGGAAAAACAATGTTTTTTAAAAATTGTGTTTGTTTTAATGTAATATTTACATAATTTTTATTTTTCAGACAAATTAAATCTACTATCAGTCAATCATATTGTCTATTAATTAATTAACCTTAAAAAAAATATTTGTTGGAATAACTTCTACATAAATAGGTTTAAATTTGTTGAAAATGTTTAAAAGTGTTTTTATTAGAAATTTCAAGAGTGCTGTGTTATTAAATGGATATAAAAGACAGTACGCATTTATTAAAGAAAGAAGAAACTCTGAAAGTATAATAAGCACTTTAACCTCCGCAAAAATAAGATCATCAAAAGATTGGGAACTAGTGAAAAGTAAAATTTACAACAATTGGAATACAATTAAACCATCAAATATTGACGCAGTGGTGCTTACAAATTGCATCAACTACAAACACTATGACCTAGCGGAGAATTATTTAGAACATCTGAAAAAGTCAGGGGTTGAATATAATTTGGCAACAATTGGTAAAATATTCAAACTTTATTTTTGTACGCAGACTGAATCAAAGGCTGAGGCAAGTAAAGGAAACAATCATGACACGATATACGCTATGTCAGTTTAAAATGCAATTATTTTGAATAAGTATTATTAAAGTTGCATTTTAGGTATGAACAATTGAAAGAGAAATATGGAACTCTAGATTCAATAACAAGCGAGCAAGTGATTATGGGCCTCTCCGTAACTGATAAATGGGAAGTCTGTAAGGATATTCTTAATGAAATCAAATTAACATGTGTCCCAAGTTCAACAGCTTACAGTTGCACTGTAAAAGCAGCTTTTCTGCACGGTCAACATGATTATGCTTGGAGTTTATTGAATGAAATGCTTGGTATGTACAATTAATAATAATTGAAACAATAATTGTATGATTTTATAATTAATATGTTACTTATCGCAGAGAACAACAGGAAACCAAATGATATCTGTTACACAGCATACATTGATCAATGTATAGAGGATAAAAGCATAAATTTAGAAAAGTTATTTGAGTTTCTTGGAGATAATGATTTGATATGTAACTGGGAATTGATTCAACATTTACGAAAGTGTTTCAAGGAAAATAAATTTGTGAAAATCACTCAAAAGTATATATTCATTTAAGTTTATTAATGTTAAGTTTTATGACAATATTTTTTAGTGGCTTATGCACTGGATGCAAGAAAGTAATACCACGGATTGATTTATCGCAGGAGGAATTTGATGTTCTTAAATCGAAGATATTCGAAAACGTTATTGTTGGAAAAGATGTTTTTAGGAATACATCACCAACGGAACTGGAGCTCTTCAAAAAAATGACAAGCAAAAACATCGATTTCGATGTTGTCATCGATGGTTTGAATGTGGCTTACTCTGCTGGTACGAAAACCTCGGTGTTTGTAAACGCCCATTTGGTAATCGAGAGTGCAGACTGTTTAATATTCGACGTAACTGATTGGTGTCTCTTTCCTAGCTTTCGTCCGTCGTTCGTTATTACGTGCAACAGAATAAAAAGGTGCTGGTCCTGGGTAGGACCCACATGCAGAAATGGCCCAGCAAGTATTTTGACTTCATACGCGCCAATGCCGAGATCTTCCTAACGCAAAACATTTCCAAAGACGATCCGTACCTGCTATACTGTGCCCTGAATGCCGGATCTAAAGCAATCATTGTTAGCAGGGATCTGATGAGGAGCCACGTGTATTTGCTTAAAGAAAATGATCATAAACGGCTTTTCACGAGGTGGCTAACTCAATCCCAGCACCGACTCATCAAAGTATTGGATAACGGCGACGTCTTAATCAAGGTACATAATGATCGTAATTTCAACTCCTAAACCTGTAGCTAATCGTTGTTTTAGAAACCTCTACCTTTCGTTCAGACTACCCAGAAGGTTGATGGTAACTGGCATCTGCCTTATTACACTGTGGAGAATCAAGAATCAGTCAATTGGATGTGTTTAAAATTGAAATAAATTCGCCGCGTTTTTTTTATGTACACACATTTATTTAATAATTCCATACACAAAATAAAATAATCCCAGTCAAATTCCCAACTATAATAAAAGTATATAAAAAAATTAAATTACAAAAAAAAATAATATTATTAGAAATCTATCACAGAAATTTGACTTAAATACTCATCTTAAAGTTTTATTTTCCTAAAAATTAACTCAATTAATTGTAAAGGAAGTTATATTGAATATATTACTATTTCTACTATTATAACGTCAAGACTAGTTAAAACTACTTATATTTGGAATACTCACATCATTGTTTCTTTTAATTAATTTAATAAAACGGGATTAAACTGGCTCATGTTATATATTATTAGATGGTAACTCTTAAGCTATAACTAGAGGCTCGTCGTCTGAGAAGCCACGAATTTGCGGACTGTCGTCCTCATCTAAACCGTTATCATCGAAAGTGGCGTTTTCAGATCTAGTGTCGTAGTGGGAATTGGCGAATCTAGTAAAGCTGTTTTGCAATCTCTTATACTTAATGACGTAGAAAAAGAGTGCGGCTCCTAAAACCCAGAGCAGCAACACCACCGGCACGACGAATGACACAATGCTGCCGCCGGACACGCTGGATGCCGATACTATTTTATTGATAGAGCTTGCCGATTCGGAGATGTTGGATTTATAACCATCTTCGGTTCTAAGTAGTACAGCGAACGTGTACATTAAGGCGGTAGCATTATTGAAGACGAACGGAGGTTTATCAGCTTTGTAACGATCGGCTTTAGCCTCGTTCATTTCATTTCCTTCGCAAACCAACACTTCGTAACCGTAAGGGGTGTTCAGATCTTTGTGTAACAGCCGTTCCTGCCAAAATACTATGTAGCTTCCATTCGCTTCAGGGATCACGTTGATTTCATAGGGTGGTAAAATTGGCGGAGCCCTGTAGTACACGGGTGCAGAATACTTCGCATCCTTGACTGAGGTAGCGACTTTAATTTCATAAACTCCGCCGTATGTGACATCGAACATGCGGCTCTGCTCTTGCCAAGTTGTTTCAGCAAACGTTACAATAGTGGATTTGCCTCTTGTCAGCTCAGTTATATTCAATTTATACCCGATCGGGTGATTCATTGCTGGACAAGAGGGTGACCATTGCACCAACATCTTCAACGGACTGTTCTCGGAGAGCTGATGTACGCTAACCTTCTTAGGGGGAGCCCGTTTGTTAAGGAACGTAGTAACAGACATGGTTTCGCTGGAGACAGGACCGATGCCCATTGGCGAAATAACGCCCACCGCAAATATGTATTTTTCGCAAGCTTCCAAGTTGGTTATAGTTGCAGTTAATTCGGTCGTATTGTAGCGATGATTTTCCAAAGTTTCTTCTTCTGTCAGACCATAATATACTCCGTAAAGCCAATTTACTTTCCTAGAGTCTTTCGGTCTGTCCCACCTCAATTTAACGGATGTACCGACATCTTTAAGAACTGTAACTTCCAGAAGATGAGGAGCTACCAATGGGGATCCGTCGGTCCTGGATGTGATGGTACGTTCTGGTCCTCTGTACAATTTCCTGAATGCGCTAACTTTAAATCTGAACATAGTGCCAGGCGGAAGTCCGCCTATTGTTATGTTATTTGTAGTTGTTGTGTAAGCTGGCATAGCCGGATAAGGGAATCCAACTACTTCAACTTCAACATTAAATCCTTCGACTGCAGTATCATTGTAAATCCACGCGAGGCTTACTGAATTATCGGTCTTTGATACAGTTTGCAACATCCTTACATATTCCATATCAGACTCACCGAACAGTAACGTTTTAATATCGGAACGTTCACTTTCTCTCATTCTGTTATAGGCGATCACCTAAACAAAGACAAAAAATAATAATTATCCAAATATTTTAAATAAAATTAATCATGACTTACGTAGAAAGAATATTTAACCTGCGGTTGGAAATCTGCAGTCAGAAGATGAGTTGTACTGTTATCACTGAGACGCATTGAAATGAACGGAGGAGACCAGCAAATTTCGTACTTTTGAATCAAACCATTCGGCGTTATCGGTTTATTCCATGTTATTAAGACATCTAAACCATTTTGTTTGACCGTTACATTCCACGGAGGACTTGGGATGCCTTCGCCAGTGACAGCTATAAAGTATTTTGCTGGAGGAAAGACCGTTTCCGTGTTTAACAATCTCACATATACGGTCATATTATACTTGGTAAACGGTTTCAGATTATCGAAACGGTATTCAGTTTCATTGGTCCAAGTTTGGTTCGTCCAAATAATGTTACCATGATTGTCAACTGAACTTATCGATGGTAAAAATTCCATTTCTACTTTGTCAGGTTTCAAAATCCACCAATACAGTAATAAGGTAGTTGCATTTATACCACGCTCATCGACTCCCATCTGCAGTACTTGATATACCCTCGACAATTTGGAACAATCCTTCTTTTCATCGAAACCGTCCTCGCAATCGTTCTTACCATCGCATATTGATGCCAATGGGAAACAGCGGTTTATGTCGCACGGGAAATAACCGATCGAACAGCTGGGTGTAGCTGGCCCACTGGGTGAATTATCCCAAGGCGAACAATACTCTTCATCAGATCCATCGGGACAGTCAGATACACCATTACAAACGGAGGCCAACTGAATAAATATAAACGTTTATTAATAATTATTGCAAACTAGTTACTATCTATGTACTCACTGGAATACAATTTCCGTCTATTTTGCATTTGAAATGTTTGGATCTGTCGCATGGGACAGACTGTTCGCAATGTGCTTCATCCTCGCCATCCAAACAATCCGGGGAGTCATCACAAACCCACGACAGTGCAATGCACGCACCGGATGCGCATTGGAATTTATTGTGGTCGCAATTAGAAACTTCCTTATCTTTGATGTCCGGTATTTCGATGGGGGGTGGTTGTTTGGTCGTTGCACCGCATCCTTGCTCATCACTTTCATCGTCGCAGTCATTAGCCCCATCACATTTCCACCATATCGGGATACATTTATTATTGGCACACGTGAACATCCAATCCTGACATTTTCCATTAGCCTGTTTCTAAAAACAGAAATATAAGAAAAAGAACTTGCACCACTGATTCGAATAATATATTACTGGTAAAAAGTAGTCTTTAACGTCAATTGGCGGTGTTGCTGGGGACGACGTGCAGTTCTTTTCGTCAGCTCCATTAGCACAATCATTTTCGCCATCACAAACCCACGAAGAATAAATACAAATATTTTCACCGCACGGGAATTGGAAATTCATACAAGTGTTGTTTTTGCAATTGAGCTCATCTGAATTGTCTTTACAATCATTTTCTCCATCACAGAGCCAAGTGTTAGGGATGCAATTTATTCCACCAGTTGTGCAACGAAATTCGTCGGCTACAAGAAAACGTAATATGTAATGCAGCTGATCAATGGGTGCGAATTATACAAACCTTTGCAGGTAGTTGGTTCTGGACCAGCACAATCACGTTCATCACTGTCATCTCCGCAATCGTTTTCGCCATCGCATTTCCACCTGTTTGATATACATTTACCATTCGTACAGGCAAATTGATCCTGAGTACAGTTAACCTTTGGACAATTCAGTTCATCGGAGCCATCTGCACAGTCCTTTTCATAATCGCAACTATAGAGTATAAACAGAAATAATGGTTATAGTGTATAACAATCAACACTGTAAATATATTACCGCCAATAATGAGGTAAACATTTTCCATCGTTGCAGAGGAAATGATTGGATGGACATGTCTGTGTTCCACATTGCAATTCATCGGAGTTATCACCACAATCATCTTCACGATCGCAACGCCACAACTTCGGTACGCAAACACCATTTCCACATTCAAAATGATCGGTTGAACATGTACCAGTAATTTTCGGGCATGTCATATTCATGAATGGTGCGGCGCCGCCTGGGCACAAGCATTTACCATTCTTGTAATCCATACCATCCGGACATAAGCATACATAATGCGGTTCATTTGGCGCTCCTACGCAGATGAACTCACATGGCGGATTGTCCTTGTTTGCACATGGATTTTTGCCAATCTGCACACCGTGTGCACTGACTGTCAAATCCATCAATCCATAGACATTACCGACCAGCGTGCCTACTTTTCCACCATGGTTTTTGTCGGTCACGAAAATTGAGTTCTTTTTCCAATCATCCCAGTACAGGTCATCTTTAAACACAGCAACGGCAAAAGGATGCGATACATACTCACTTGGAATTGGAACTTTCTTGAACTTTCCGCCGATGTAATCCGAACTTGCTATATAATCCTCTCTCGCGTCAACCCAATACACTCTTTCGGCAATGTAATCAATGGTAATACCGTTTGGCCAAACGACGACAGGTTTTTCGGCAATTTTCAGAATATTGCTACCATCCAAGTTCGCTCTGTTCACAGAGGGTTTATCATTGGCCCAATCTGTCCAAAACATGTAACCGGCAGCTGGGTGCAACGCAATACCACGCGGCTTCGTCAAATCTTTGCCGCCCAAAATCGTTCTACGCATACGACCAGCATAATGTATATCTGTGCGAACTAATTCAATTTTTGCACGAAGACCATCCACAAAGTATAAATTTTTCGAAACCCAGTCCAAAGCCATCCCTTCCACCGAAACCAAATCGCTGGACACCAGAACTTCCTGCTGCGATGTCCCATTTAAATGGACCCGGCTTATTGTATCGGATACTATGTCAGCCCAATATAAATGATTCGTCATTAAATCGTAGTCGATAGCTATTACATTGTTCAAATTTTGCAATTCCAGTTCCACACTGGTATTGGTTCCCAAATTCTTTCGAACAATGCGATCCCTTTGTGCGTAAGTCAATATATTCGGTACACTCTGCACGGGACACATAATGACATCTGGCAAATACTGGTTTTCGAATCCCTTAACGCATTTATTACCTGCGATTTTCCGATATCCCTTTGTACGGTTATAGCTTTGACCTGGAGGACAATGCTCCGGAATTTCGTACGTATTATCAACGCTTTTATTACGCACACAGGGACCTCCGTTACCTAGTTTCATAAACCCATAATCACTGAAAGGAACAAAATATTATTATTTCTTCACTGCAATAACTAATTATTATAAATTATGTACCATTCATAATCGCGACTATCGCACTGGCAGGGTTCCATGGAGATTGGCCTATCAAAATTTAAACCATTGTAACAATTTGCATGCGGAATACGACGTTTATAAGTCAATTGTTGACCGAGAACGCACGGAACATATCTACGATTCTCATCACTTTGACTAGGAGACCACAGTTTATAATCCTCCTGAAATTGTAAGCACGTTATAAATAAATTGCAACAGATATTCGATATAATTCCTCTTACAGCGTTGCAATTGTACTTGAATACATTTTTCAGATCCATTTTTACGATGATCCACTGATGCTGTTGAGGGAGAGAACCAAACATTGTGAATACAGTAGTATTTTCACCGGGTTCGGTCATCAATCCGTACAATCTAATTTCTTCGTTATTAAATGGAGTTTCCATCCAATTTTCTCCCTCGTCTGTAGAGTATAAAATGTGCCTGGTTTCTCCTCGCATTTTTAAATATTTAACTGCAGTTAACAAACCGCCGTGATCGCCCATGTTAAAGAAATACAGATCACGTAAGGTTTGTCTCCAAGTGATACCAGCATCGGTACTGATGTAAACAGCAAAATGACCCTTCAACGATTTTCCTATTACTCCTGTAGCGACAATTATTCCAGGAGCTGATTTGCTACTCAAAATGCTAATTGATCTGGTATCCGGGTACAGATAACTGAATCGCTGGCTTAGATGCAAAGAACAATTATTTGCCAATGAACAGGAAATTAGTTGTCCTTGAACATCACGTTGAGGTGGTAGAATTGGCCTCCAAGTTGCACCGTGATCAAATGTTATACGCGACACCAAGTGCTGAGGATTCAAGTTCACGGACCCGCTTTGTACTTTGTGCGCAACTTGCGAGGCAATGTAAATACCATCGAGACCTTCAACCTTATATAAATCAGCAAATGCATCCTCATCGGTATGACTGTATAAAGAAAATAGTTTAAAATAATTGAAAACCAATGAATGATGACTGTCTGTACTTACTGTAACCAAGAATCTCTCCAAGTGGTGTTTGGGAAATAGCATAAGATACCCTCCAAAGATAGAGTAAAACGTATCTTATCACCATGCTCGTCTAGATTTTCGGAAACATACAAATGAGACAATGTATTTGTATGACTCACTGCAATAAGAGCCCTGTTCCCGGAAACATCGGCCACGTGAAATTCTCTCAGCGTTAACTCGGTATCAAAATAGCATTGCACCATTTTCCCCAATTTGTAAGACACGAACAAATCGAACGAATCTTTGGTGTTTCTCTTGGTGTAGAATATGTAGTCGCCTTTCACATAAACGTCTTGAATTTCAGATGCATACAATTTTAAATTTGAATCTTTGTGGAAAGAAGTCGAGTGAAAGACAGCCGTGGTATCGGACGGTTGTTTTCTTTGGACTACTAAGTGCTGCTGCGATTTTTTATCTTGTATCAAAAAGAAGGACTTTACAAATACTGTGAGAAGGCGGAAAGTTTCTCCAAAATTGTCAGTAATCATGAGCTGGAACGCACAAAGAATTAAGCATGAGTGAAAATGGAATGTTAATATATAATATATACCTTATCATTTCCAGCTTCTTTATCCCATACCAGAAATACTTGTGACAAATATTCGTGGAACACAACGTCGCTAGGTGTGAAATTTAATTGTATTCTCGTTATGTTCCTACCATAATTCGATGTTACGAATAGATATTTATTCGTCAAGTCCGTAAACACAAACTGAAAACAACATTTGTTACAAAATAATAGATACGCAATAATCAAATATTCTTACGTGCGTATTGTACTTCGGATGATTGTAGAACTTTTCGACGGTGGAGATATTTCCGTCGGGTAGAATAAATTGATCTGTTTTATTGATGTAATTCTCGCCGTAATCATACGAAATATACACGGCGGAAGGATTCACCACGCTGTTTGCAGACTTTGTGGTCGGATCACGAGACAGACAAATGATAACATTGCTTCCTTCTCCAACCCAATGGACCATTAAATGTTTGTGGCTATCATTCAGATAGTTGAACTGGAATAAATTGTTTATATTGATTATCAGTGTATTGTTCAATTAAATATTGATATGGATGGCGTGCTATGACGCGTGTTACGATCGTTCTAATTGACAAGAGTTGTCAATTTGCAATGTCTCAGAGTACGAAATCAATAAAATCGAACCGAGCGGAAACCGTTTGGTTGATTTTGCCGCCGGACGGTGGTTGGGGCTGGGCCGTGGTCTTCGGGGCCTTTTTCTCATATTTTGTATCAGACGGATTGCTCTACAGTTATGGGATATTTCTGAAAGATATATCGAGTACTTTAAAATGTTCCGAAAGTAAAGTGTCTTTGGCTGGCGCCGTGAATACATGCATGTTCTGTTTTTCAGGTACAAAGTTATTGATCCATACATTAATTATGAAATATTCAACAACGCACATTGCAGGTCCCTTTTCGGCGGCGCTCGTAAACAAGTACGGTTATAGATTCGTTTCGATATCAGGAAGCATTATAGCATCCGTATCTTGTCTTCTGACGTCGTTCAGTATAAACATTAACATGGTGATTGCAATCCATGGTGTTCTGGGCGGAATCGGATTTGGTATGATTTATATAACGGCCATTATCGTAGTTGGATTCTATTTCGAGAAGTGGAGGGCTCTTGCCACGGGAATCGCAGTTTGCGGTGCCGGAATAGGAGGAATGGTCTTACCGCCTGTTATCACTATACTTTTAAATAAAGTTGGCTGGAGATATGCATTTTGTGTATTAAGTGCAATGACTTTAACAATAACGCTATTTGCTTTGCTCTTCAAACCAATACGACCTACCCGTATAGTCGTAATGCGTGAATCCACTCCACAGGCTCAAAGAAAGCATAATAGCTTTTTCTCGAAATACAGCAACACCGGATATGGTAAATTGGTGGACGATAAAATATCGGTGATCACGGTTTTGGAGCCTAGTAAATTTAATAAAAAGTCCTCCATCGAAATCGTCGTAACAAACTACCCGCAGAGTAGTCCCAATACCAGCTACAAGGCTGTAACATCTATATTCGAAGATGAAGAATTTGACAAAGAGGCGAAAAGGGAAGTCATCGGAATGGACGAAGAGGACGAAGACGAAAGTTTGAAGAATAGAAAATGCCGTTGCTGCTCGAAAATTTGCTGCAGGCTGAAGAGGTTTCGTTATAACGACAGACCCATTTACAGAGATGATATTTTCTATACTGGATCGGTGAAAACTTTACCCGAATATAAACTGTCCCAAATGACAAGAATGCCACCCGATTCAGTGAGTAATCTAAATTAGTGCAAGGGTTGTAGCACATAAAGTACTTTTTCCAGCGAATCAACTTTGAGTATCAGCTATCGGTCACGCGCATCTCAACGCACGAGGAGCAAGAAGAAAAGAAGTTCAAGTGTTGTCCAGTAGCTGTAAAAAGGACAATCGCTACGATGCTAGATTTCAGGCTCCTGAAATCGGTCAACTTCATATTGTTGGTGTTCAACGGGGCGTTTATCTCTCTAGGGTTTTACACCCCTTACATATTCGTTAAAGATTCTGCCATAGAGCACGGCAGCGACAAAGAAACCGCTTTTTGGTTGATTTCGACAATGGGACTCACCAGTACACTGGGTCGAATTAGTTGTGGCATTCTGTGCACAATACCCAGTATCAAAGCCATAGTGCTTGCATACGTGCTGCTTTTCGTAGGAGGAATCTCTACAATACTTTCGACAATCAGTTACGAGCATTGGGCGTTATACCTCTACTGCGCCGTGTACGGATTTACCTTGTGTAAATGCAAGAAAAGATTGCTAATATCGATTTATTAATGTTGCGTTTGCAGCTTCCATGTCGGCTCTCCGCACACTCATCATTGTAGACATGATGGGCCTGGAAAAACTGACTAACGCTATAGGAATGATTATGATGTTCCAGGGATTTGGTACGTTCACAGGAATCACCCTTTCCGGTTTCCTGCGTGACATCACCGGAGATTACAAATATTCGTTTTACTTCGGTGGCACATGTATAAGTATTGCCGCCATTTTCCTATTTGCAATACACATGAAAAACATAAAACAACCACCGTCATCTTAACGAACAATACTTAAATATACGATTAAGATAAATAATAAATAAACAGTAAGAGCATACATAGTTATTGTTATTTATATCTCTATAGTTATGTTAAAACAATATAAGTGAATGATAAACCTACATGAAGATTGGTCACTAGACCAGTCTTTCAATAACGAATTTAAAAGACACTAGTTCAGTTTATCATATATATAAAGACATATAATTGTAAATAATAAAATTTAAAAAAAATCCTACTAAAATAAATGCATTTGTTGTTATCACAAAACGAGTTATTGAATTCAAGGCCATTCACTATCACTACGTGCAATTAAGATGCATAATAACTTAATAAACTCATTGTTTAAAATACGTATACATAAGTTTCTTTGAAAATAATAACAAGTGATGTTTGAATTACTTGTAATATTCATGTATTTGCAAAACGAATTATCACCTCCAACAATAATTATCTTCAATTACAATACCAGTTAATTGTTACAAAAATACAACAAATGTATTTTCTTTATTTATGAAATCAGTACGTATTCAAGTTCAAGATATGATTTTCCAATACACAATATGTGACCACAACTCAAGCTCATATGATTCATGAACTCGCTTTGAACTCATGATTCGAGTTCCTCAAAAGAGAACGTTATATCATCATATCTACTCATTTCCTACTATAAAATGATAATTCATTGGGAATACCAACTATGCGGTTTAGATTTTGTAATTATTTAATAAAAAAAAGCATACTCGTTGCAAACTAGATTCAAGGTAATTGCTTTCGACGAGAGCTGATATTACAATGAACATGGAGATTTGTTACAGCATTATAAAAATATTGAAACTCTCACAAATTCCAAGTTGCATTATGGACAAGTAAACGTATATGTTTATTGTTTAATTTGGTTTTATCGTTGTTTGTCAATATACCTAATTGGCTTATCTGTAAAATAAACACACTGCAGAAACCCGGCAACTGATAATACACATAAAATTGCGCAATTAATCATAATATTTCCTAAGAAATTTTAATTAGCAATGCTTCAATAATTTTATGATTCAACAATCATAATACGTAAATGATTGACTGCTCACTAAGTTAATAAAGTTATAAACAAATTATCAAGTTAATAATATCTATTATTAATCCATTCATAAAAATGAATTAAAATCAAAGACGCTTATGAAAATGTCATTTGAAGTTTCTGTCATCGATCAGGAATATGCTAGATCTATGTGAGGTACTCGTACCCCTTAAGAGACGGAAAGAGTGCATCTGGCATTGGATGCACCTGGTTTATTTTGTGAGCAGAAAGACCTAGGGATAATAGCCCTTTGCGGCAATGGAATTTTATGTTTGTTTTCTATCGACCGAGGCCTTTCTGCCCCCTACTTTATTCATGTGTTGTAAACAAACGACTAACTTTTTTTTTTTCGAAACAAACACGTAGTAGACGAATTGACATATATTGAGTGTATTTAATGTTAAATAGACCAAAGTAATACAAACAATATTTACTTCTTATTGGAAGTTTAAATAAATATTCCCACTGAAAAATATACATTGATAATTGCTGTAAAACAAACAAATACCCGAAATGACTGATAAGGCATTTTGCCGTTTAATTTGAATACTCGGTGCGACGTATAAAGGAGAAGTGCGTTTCGAAAACCAAAAACAACACAAATGAAAAGTCATTTAGTTGCGCCGAACAACAAGATTCACTGCAGTCTAAACAAGCTAAATTTAAACATCTTGCTGCGAAATGACAAATTGTCTGAAACGAAAATAAAATAACAATATAACAAATGCATGGACTGCGTATTTAACGATCCATTTACGATAACGGTGACCTAGAAAACCGAATATCTCTCATAGATGTACAAGTGTAACAAACAAAAAGTATCATAGCGGAAATTTTCTAATTCACCCAAAAAAATCAGCGCGCGCAAAAGCGCTTCTTCCTTTGTTCCATCAAAATTTGCCAGTTGTTGGTTGTCAGTGTCGGAAATTATTTTTGATTTCTTTGTTGTTTTTTGCGTGTGTGCGTAGAATGCATGAGTGACATCTGAAAATTGATTTTTGTTTCAGCAATTTTACCTTCGTGTAAATGTTGCTATTATCAGGCATCGAGTTATCTTTGTGGGGAGTTCCGGCATTTCGTTTCACCACTCTGGGTGCAACGAAGCCGGCCTCATCTGCGTCCAAGAAGACCGTCCGGCCCCGAGGAGGATCCTTGTACCCATGCAAAGTCTTGATTGCAGCATCGGCGACCGAAAAGTACACGAAGATGGAACAAAACAAAACTAAAATGAGGAACACTTGTTTGACCATATTCACGGCACGAAAGACAGCTGACGACTGATGACGGATCGACGCATACGGCGAACCTATTGCACTGCATCCACCAATGGCGAGCGTCGACTCGTTTTTGCCGCCGCAATTCGAATTGTCGAATGTGACAGTTCCTTTGAATATCGATATATTTATTGTAATAACTGAAAAGGTGACTCAGACTCACGCGATATTGATAACGGAACGAAGAAGTTGTTGTTGTGAATGCATTATATTGTATTCGAATAGTGCAAGTATTTATAACCGTTGCGATAAGATAAACCAACTACATAATTGTACGAATACACCGAGGCTCTGCTTTTATTATTTCCTCAATTTAAATTCATGCTTAGCAAGTGGTACAATTATCCAATAGAGAAGATTAAGGGCATTAAGGGTACAACCGTGACTGCACAACGACATCTCTTCAACGCTTCATTCTTCGTTGAACGGACAATTTCCTTATGCATTATATCTTATTGAAAACAAGTAGCTTTATCTCTCCCACCTTGCTATATCTGCGATCTTATTATTAACGTTACAAATATACTTAAGTTGGAAATGCTTATCTGTACAATTGATATTTATTGTTTACAAAATGCATGCTGCACCAACAAAATTAATCGTGTTAGTAGCACAAATTGTAAATTCAAAGAAATATTCCATTTCCACTTTATGACTAACTGCCCTAAACCAACAACAACTAATTTCTGTAACCATGATTCAAGAAATTTAGCCACAAGTACAAAGCATTTGTTTGACGTCAATGGAGTTTGCACTTTGTAATAATTAATATAATACTTGTAACATTAAAATCATTAGTCTAAGAAAAGTGCGTAAGTTTATTAGAGAATTTTTAATACATATTATTGGTGCTAATATAGCAACGCTCGTCCAACCATAGTAATTTACTAGAGTTTTCTTTAATTAATTTCCTTCAATTTTCCAGATTCTGTTACCGACAAACTTTTTTGCTGACCAGATTTTATATATGAAAACTGTGTTATATTTTCGATAAAATAAAGTTTACTTGTAACAATTAGTTTTGTCTAGGGTGTAAACTACTTGATACCCCTTTGTTTGAATTATTATATATTCAACATTTGATTTTTGTGTAATATTTAAGTATAAGGTTGTGCTTTTTAAATAGAAAATGTAAATAATCAATAGTCGTATACATTTTAAATGCTATATACAGTATTAAATTCAAATTTACATTGTAGTATACGCAACCAAAATTACATAACTTTTTTTTTCCATAATGAAATGTCAGAAGTAAACGTATCTTTTCTGTGAGTTAACCTATAATTTTGATTTGTGATTACTTTGTAAATTATTAAAATATGAGCAAAAGTAAAGGAGATTCAACGATGGAAATTCTTCAAGATGAAGGATGGTAACTATATATTTATATGGAATTTGCATCATAGGATTATTTATACATTTCCCTTTTAAGGCAAATAACAGCAGAAGGATTGGTATGTGTCAGTGAAAACGTAAAATCTACGAAGGATATCATCCAGAATGCGTTAAATGTAAGCTATATTTCAATTAACAAAATGCAAGTTAATCTAATAACTTTATTGCATATTTCAGACTGACTTGAAAGATATCGGTAAATCAGTTCTTTCACCGCTTCTAGGGCAAAAGCAGATTCCTAAGGTAGTTATAAAAATGTTGTAAATGTTTATTGATTTATTTCGTTTCAGCTTGTTGTTCAAATTCAAAAACTCAGGAATGTTTCCGCTCCAAAAGCAAATGAAGATTCTCAGGCTGCACCGAGAATGCTGAAACTGATTTTGACTGATGGTCACAGTCACTGTCAGGCAATAGAAACTGAGCAAATATCTCTACTGAGTTTGAACAAAACTGCACCAGGAACCAAGTTACTATTGAAAAATGCTAAAATCAGTTCAGGGTATATTTTGTTGACATCCCAGAATTGTTCGGTGCTAGGTGGAAGAGTTGAAGCATTGTATGAAAAGTGGGAAGTAAACAAAAATATTTCAAGTCACAATCGTGGCAATGCTGGTGGCGATGGTGAAGGTCCTCCACCATGGGTTAACTTTGGCAAGAAACTGATGGTCGCAAATGATAAGAACTTCAAATCATTGGTTAATGATAAGAATGGTCCCAAAAGTGAATCGAGCGAATTTGAATCGCAGAGGCAAGATGCAATTGCAGAAGCCACGAGCGGTGCTGTGAAGAAGGTATTTGGTGGTGGAACCAAACCCATAAAAGTTATCAGAAATTTGCAAGAGAACAGTCAAAGAGATCGGAGGGTCGGTGGAAGGCGCGGCAGAAGAGAAATGCTTGAAGAGGAGAAGCAAATGCAGAGACCGTCGGAGAACGTTTCTCTGTTCGATTTTTTGGAAAACAAATTGTCCATCGATGTCAATGCATATAACAACAGTAAGAAGTCTGAAATAGCGAATAACGCTAATGTATATAATCACGAGACTAAGAATGGATTCGAAAATAAAAATGCTTACTATGATAATAAAAGTAACATTGGATTTAAAAAGAATTACGAACCACGAGGAGTTAACAATAAAACTAAATATGATAATAGAGGCGCAGGAGCTGCTAAGACCAATTTCGGTAATGCTATCAAAAACAACAATGATACGAGGAACGGCTACGGAAATAAAAATAACAATGAAGTGAAAGGAGTTTTTGCTAACAAGTTGGACAACAAGAACACTTATAAGAATAGAAACGCCGATTTCAAGATCAATAATGAACTCAAACCGGTCATTTCTAATGCACCAGAAGAAATTAAAACTGAGCATGACATGGGTAAAGCAAATACGAACATGACCAAACTGACTCAGAATATGGCAAAAATGAATGTCGACGTCATTGGAACGTTTGCAGCGAAGGCTTTCCGTCAGCACTTGAATCTGGGACGTAGCAATCCGCCGGATTCCAATAAGTGGCAGTTCAAAATTGGAGATCAATGTATGGCCAAATATTGGGAGGACAACAAATACTATAATGCGACTGTAACAGGGCTCACCCAGAAGACCTGTGTCGTTCAATTTAACGATTACGGAAATGTGGAAGAAGTCCTGAATGCTGACTGCATTCCAATAACAGACATAGAACAGGATCAGTCACATTTCAATCAGAACAAACAGAAATATTCAAAGAGGGAATTCTCATCAGGTTCATATAAAAATAAAATCTAACTATAAACAGAAAACAAATATTGTTGAAAATAATTTATTTAAAAAATTAACAAATATGATAATTATTACCTAATGTAAAATTTTAAAAAAATTATGAAAATGTAGACATTTTTTGCTGTTTCACTTCTTCTTTTTTTGTTAATATATAATTTTCTCATCCTAATGTTATTTCTTTTAATTTTCGAAAAAGAAATTAATAAACATAAACAAAATCTATTATAAATTTAGTACTTTATAATAACAAATATATACATTACGTACAATGATTGAAGTTGCAATCTTTATCTCTGCACACACCGAACAGTTCATATGGACAAAGGAACTCCAGCGGATTTGTAGTTGGTTCTTTGATATCCCTTAAATACAGAATTGATTACATTAACTATACATCAAAACGAGTATCAAATTTACCCATGGTCCAATGGTGATACATATTTGGACACTTCATTCCCTGCATCAATTGCAGAGTTTTTATCTACTGTTTGATGTACTTCTTCAGGTACATTTTTCGCTTCATCACTATTATCAACTAAAGGTGCTTTAACCTCAGTTTTCTTCACAATTGTACTAAAAGTAAAGTTTAAAAATTTCATAGCAAGAGCCAATTATTGTAGTCAATTTTCTCACCGTTTATCTATATTCGCTTTGGCTTTCAGTAATTTCTGAACCATATTGGAATACATTTTATGGTCAGATGCTAATTTGAGCTTAGCTTCATTTAATTCCTTGAATAGCCTCTTAGTCTTTTCATCTTGCTGCTTCCGTACAAGATTTGCTTGATCTACCAACTTCTTCAGTGGAGCCAATTCCTTATACTTACCTTTCATTTGATACCTGCATTTAGCAAACAAAAACGTAGAAGAAAGAAAAAGAAGAGAAAAACGAAACAAAAAAGTAAATCTTGTAAAATCTTAAATACCTTCCATCTTTTTGTATATGCAAGTCCTTCAGTGATTTTCTCTTTCCTGCTCCATCCTTGCTGCTATGGACACCATTCAAAAGCTTTTTGTCCTTAAGTTTTCTTGCTAGCAGTAATTTTTCTTTGAGTAAATGATATTCCTTTTGTTGTGCTTTCGATAGTAACTTAACAACTGATTTATCCAACAGAGCTTCTTCCTTGGCTACTTGTTTGGCTTCAAACTCTTCTCTTTGTTTTCTCAGAAGTTCAGTAACATTCTCACTAATTTTTGGATTGTCTTGAGTCTTATTGTTATTATCACTATTTGTGTCTGAGTCAGAGTTGAGATTGATGATTAGTGGCTTTACAACAAATGATGGTTTATTTGAAGATTTTTTATGAACTATTGGAGTCGAGCTGGGAGGTAATTCAGTGATTTTCTTGGACATGGAAGCTAAGAGCATAGCTCTCATCACATCTTCATCTTCCTCAATTTCTTCATTTTCTTCTGCTTCAATTTTCTTGTGTTCTTCATTTTCTTTATCGTTAATTTCTTTCCTTCTTTTTCTATCTAAAACTTTTTTTAAAAATGCTGATTTCAATGCTTCTAATCTCAATTCAGATAATTCTTCATCGTTATCATCTTTTTCATTACAATTCGTTTCTTCAGTTCCTTCAGTTTTAGGTTTATCATTGCTCTGTGTAATTAATGCTATGGTCCTCAGACATTCCTCATCTTGCGAGTCATGGTCAATCATGCCCCTCAACCTTGTCCTAAGAGAATTATGATGAAATTCTTCAGAAACGTTTATTCTGACCGCTTCCTTTAATTGCTTTAATGTTCTGCTATCTAGCTTTTCATCTTCGGAAGAAGAAGTTATTGAAATTCTCCTTCTTCGCTTATGCATTCTTGCATGCCTATTTCTTTTTCTGCGTGAAGCATAATAATTGTGCTTCCGGTTATTACTGTCTCTACCACCTGAATCTCCACTGATGCTACTCAAAGAAATTGCCCTTATTAAGTTCCGACTGTAATCAGACTTACCGCAGGAAGGCATCGAATAGTCAGAAATTTCTTCAAAATCTTCATCATCCACTATTTCACCATCTTCTCGCTCATCCCCCAACAGACTGGAAACCACTTCCATCACTAAAATACAACGCTTTGAAATAAGTTATCACTTTCCTTCGACTATCTGAAAAATAATCCAACTCTGTATTTTTCCACACGAAAATCGTAGAACTTGTTCAACGTCCAAAAACTCCAGAAAAAGCATGACACATGGCAGACACCATTACAAAATAATACAATCAGTTCTACCAATTTTGTAATTTATATAAGACAATGCGATTAATTTCAAATTTCATTAACTTCTCGTTTTCAATCACACATTTTTTTTTTAATTCGGCTTTTAACCCAAGTTGAATATGAGTTGTAAGGAAGAATCTTGAAATCTGAATCGAAACGACCGACAGCTGGACATTCGTACCCCTCCATACACCTACCTATACGAAAGAGTAACATATGAAACGAAACAAATTCACACATGAAATTTAACTGCAAAAAAGAAATATTTTTATGTCTATTAAAATATTGAAAAAAATAATTCAAAGATACTACAGATAGAGTATGAAGTTTTATACGGATTTTTTTTAAATAAATTCAACTGAAGACAATATACAAATTGTTTATATGTATTTTAAAAAGTAACTTTATAATCCAACTTTTCGTTTTCCATACTATACAATAGACATAAGTATATAAGAAATCCAGGAAAACCTAAAAGAAATATAACGTATTTTTGTATACTACCTGACAGCATCCGCTAAAAATGAAAACAAATGCACCATGATGTTTCCCACAAAGTAAGCAATGCAATTGGCGCATGCGCTTTAAACGTCTAAATGCGTGACTTCATAACACTGACAACATTTCACCATATAAAAAAATATTGCTGAATCCATTTCAAGACATTATTACGAATATTTCATATTGTTAAGAACCAAATATGTGTGACAACAATAATACCGCACAGAATACAAATATTAGCCAAGAAGATTCTGGCATGGATGGTGAAAATAAAGCAGAAAAACAAAAAAGTAAATATTATGTTCTGTTAAAGCTTAAATCTTGTGTTCTAATATTAACATGAATTTTTCAGTTGATATACTTTTGAAGCCAACAGGTAATGCACCAATTATGAAAAAGAAAAAGTGGTCAGTGGAATCTAATAAACCTATTGGGTGGATTATTGATTTCATGAAGAAATACTTAAAGTTGGAGCCTCAAGAAAGACTGGTAATTTCACGATAATGTTAACAATGAGAATATAGCTCGACAGTACTTATTATGTTCCAGTTCTTATATGTCAATCAAACATTTGCACCATCTCCTGACCAGATTGTCAAGAATCTGTATGATTGCTACAGCACTGAAGGAACACTAGTGTTGCATTATTGTAAAACACAGGCATGGGGTTAAAAAATATTTATTATTCTTAATAATCCTTGTGTGTTCCTTATTTAATTTTTATTAAACTTCTAAATCTGGAATTAAACCATTAATTTTTGGTTTCTCAGTCCTTGTATGCCATACATAAACTTCAGTGCAGTTTGAAGCTAAAGGCTCAAGATTTTCTTTTGTTGTAAAGAAGCTTAAGAACTCGCTTTCCTGCAAGCCGTGCTCCATTTTATAAGAGAAATTCGCTTGAACTTTAGCTAGTATTAAGTCTAAATTGATTGCAAATCCTGCCATATCTATAGCAAAAGGACGGTCTGGCTTCCATCCGCTCTTGTAGCCGATCACTTTACCAGTTTTTTCATCGAGAATAGGCAATTCGGCGTTTAGACCACCTACTAAACCAACTGGCCACACTCCAACCCTCTTTACTTTAGATATCTGTAAACATTAATCACAATAAATACTCGAAATTACACGAGAATACCACCTACTTCTTTGAACAATTTTATACTGTAAGTGTTGTCATCATCCATGAAGTAAACGACGCCTTTATTCTCATTGACTTTCAAATGATCTCTAAGCCATTTCAATCCTGCATTCCTCTGCTCCACACCTCTGTGCTTTTTCCACCTGGGATCCTGCATTATGAAATAATATTACAGTCAGCAAGACGACATGAAAACTGAATAGTTATTGCACCTTTTCTTTAAGCTGCTCGAATGGTGGAGTCTTGGCATTGAGATGTGTAAATATAATATTGGAATCATTGAGTATTCTTCTAACTAAATCTGTTTTCTCCTCAGAGTCTTCGACCACGATCCAATGTATATTTGGCACCAAAGCCAACGTTTGTGAGATTCTAGTTAATTCTGCTTTTTGCACATGTCTGTAATACGTTGGGGTTATTGCATATATTGTGGGCAATCCACCACCTACTTTGTTCTGGTACAAATGCTCGACAAGTAACAATTGATGATGTGACAGTTGCAATTGTTCCTTATTCAAAAATAAAGTCTCTTTAAGAAACTGTAGCTTCTCAACATCTAAAACAGTGTAAAGTAAGTATTTTGAATACAGAATTATAGTTTAATTACCAGATTCTATAATGCTTAGTTTGTATATTATTATTAAGATTGATAAACCAAAGAACCAAATCACAAAACGCTTTATTCTCATCTCCAGATTATTAAACATTTCCATTTAATTAAAAATATGCAGGGCCACCAATAACCCAAACTGTGACACCACCTATGACACATCCATCCGCAACATGCAAATAAAATAAAAAATCGCTTTGTTGTCTGCATTCCACAGAGAACTGCACGGGTCGATTAAAACTTTGATTGTATCATTGTAGAGGGCATCTAAGTTTTATTTCATGACTGAAAACAGCTGTTTATATGTCATATTTAGTCTTACTAGAAAATACCAATGATTTCGTTGCGTCAATTAGAACCAAGTATATAGACTTCAAATCTGTGCACTAATTCATTGATATTAAAAAAAAAAATGGAAAATTCTGAAGTTGCTTTGTTGAATTTACTTTTTGACGATTTCACAAGTAAATATGCTTATTTAGTATTACAATATTAGTAATGTTTACATGTTTCAGAGTTGGGAGAAAAGAAAAGTTTCAATGAGTACATCAGGAAATTGGGTTCATACAGATGTGAAGAACTGTTGAAAGAACCAAAGAGATTGCATGATGAAAAATTGACAATCTTTGAGCAAACACAGGACCTGGCTGTGAAAAATTACAAGTCTTTCATTCAGACTGCTGAGTGCTCAAAGCAGTCATCAGCACAATTCAATGCAGTCGAAGGAAAGCTGAACAGTTTGTTGGAGCATGTTCCAAAGTTTGAACAGAAGTGTGAAGAGTTTGTTCTTGAAAGCAACAAATTCAGTAATTTAAGGAAGTTGAACTCACTGACATTGACAAGAAGTGTTAAGTTGGTTGAGATTTTGGAACTTCCTCAATTGATGGATAATTTTATTAAAGATGATTCCTATGAACAGGCATTGGAGTTAGCAGCTTATGTGCACAGGCTGCACACAAAGCATCCAGACATTGAAATCTTCCAGGTTGATTTTGTTATTTTATTTCTTTTGTAATTTATGCAATTAGTTTAATTTTAGATTATTTCTGCTGAAGTTGATAAACTGTGGCAGATATTATTGCATCAACTGTTGAAGCAATTGCATAAAGATATACAGTTGCCGAAATGTTTGGAAATTGTTGGTCATTTAAGAAGGATGGGCTCTTTCTCAGAGCCTGAGCTGAGGTTGAAATTCTTGCAAGCAAGGAATAGTTGGCTGGAAGATAGCCTGAAACAGATTCCAACAAATGACTGTAAGAAGCTTGAAGATATTTTCTAATATGTTATAATGATTTTGGTATTTTAGTGAATCAGCATTTGAGTAGGACAATAGAAGTCACCAGAGTAAATTTGTTCAACATTGTAACTCAGTATAGGGCAGTTTTCAACGATGATGAGCATAGTCCGTTATTGGTTAATAATGGAAAGTATCAGAATGTTAATCAAAATTGCATATTCTTTGCTTGGTTAAACCAAAAGGTAATATTTTTGAGGCCGGTGTATCCAATGAAGTAATATGTGTTTCTATCCAAAGATATCGGTGTTTCTGACAACGCTTAAAAACGATTTGGCAAGCTGCACCGCATCGCTGGACTCGTTCCTGGGACAGTGCATGTATTTCGGGCTGTCTTTCGGAAAGGTTGGATGCGACTTTAGGCTGATGCTGGTCCCCATATTCTTGGAAGCAATCGTCAACAATTTCCAAAGGAACATACAGAATGCGACCCTCGAGTACGAGGCAAATATGGAGAAGTTTACGTTGATCAATAAGAACTTCTCCAAGTTGTCCTGGAAGAGCCGGAACGAGGATCCTCTGCAGCCGCCGGACAGCCTGTTGGAGTTTTACCCGTTAGCCGAATACGCAAATAAAGTTTTAATCAGTTTCAACAGCTTGCGGCTGTGCGCTCCCATCGCGTCCGTCAACGATATCACCGACATCATGCAAGAATCTCTGGTCAAAGTGGCGGACGGCCTGTTGGTGTTGTACGGGCAAGAACATCAGGCTTTCACGGCGAACGCCAAAGACGCATTCACGCGTCTCTGCATGGCCTTTGCCGACGACTTTCTCCCCTACATCCAGAAATGCTTTCACATCATCTACCAACCCACCAACATCGCTCAGTACTTAGGAATCGGAGTGCAGGCATTGCAGGACAAAGGGATAACGATATTTAATCGAGATCAGATCATAGCTAACATTAGACCATTGCTGCCGCAGAAGATTGCCCCTGAATGAAATTGTATGACCATACCTTATATATACTGTACATTACAAAAAAAACTCGTTTCATTCGCTCTCTCCTATTTGCTTTGTTCAAACTCCTTATCTGTTAAAAGTCATCAAAATTGATAGATACCATCGCTTTACAAAAAATAGAATGTAGGCGAAAACACTTGAAACACGATAAGAGTATGGGGAATTAAATAACAGGTAATGTATTTATTTATATACACGTATCTCGACGAAACTACTTTCAAAATTACTTCGTCTTCATAGAAAATGTTTACATGGATAGCAAACAAATTGTTCAAACAGAGCCCAATGTCTTATCAATAGACAACTCAAATAGGAGGAATCTAATCCAAGATACAAACTTCATGTTTAAATGGAAAGTGAAAAGAATTATTTCATGAGCAATAAAATTATATAGTAATTGGTGAATTAATAAAGAATTTTACCAAAATTACTAATTGAGAACAAAATCTAAATAGATTTGTAAATTACATAATCAACTTTGACTCTTTTAAATTAACTATTGCAGCATTCACATTACAACATTGAAGGAGATTCATATGGCGACATTCACCTACATTCAATTTAAAACAAAATAAGTAAGAAATCTCATGGCTCTATCATCAACTTATCTGTCCTTGTTTTCTATTTTTATATAATAAAGCTTTATTTCGTATTCCAGGAAGTAGATATTAAAACAAATATGTATCAGAACAATATTTGAAACAACTTGCACTAACAATTTGAGTGTTCAAGTTTTGTTTAGTAATTCTATACTTTTTTTTAGATTCGTTATGTTCAATATTGAATGCAATTGTACTTTAAGCTTAGTGAAGTTTCAAAGAAATCAGTTGGTCATTGCTTTATCTTATCAAGCGAAAAGCGACAAGGCAAGGTGCGGCGAAAAAATAATTTATGTAATTGTAACGTGTAAATGAACAACAAAAAAAAAGCGAACGGATTGTCTCGTTCCGGTTTAAAACTGTCGCATATCCAAGATCATCCATTGAAATTTCATCAATGTAGATCAGTTGTAATCGAAACTCGTATTGAATATCGTGCATGAATCACAGCTGCATGGATTCAGTGAACTTGCCTCACATCTATTTGTTCTGTCGATAAAAATGGAATAATTAGTACGTGACACTTGTATATTTGGAACGTTTTCTTCTTGAATTTTTCTATAAAAATTTAAACCCATTGGCCACGGAAAGAGATAGGAACAGATAGTGATGAGACTCGTGATCGTAATCGGACCGAATTTATTGGCTCATCGATATCAGTGAATAAATAAAGGATTGTCTTAATACCGATATAAAATTCCTGCACATAGAGTTTCCAACTTTATTAGTTCGGACGCGCTTCCCTCGAGAGCACGCGTCCATCCACCAGGTAAGTCTCATCGAAAGCATCGCGATTTTTTGTGGGGCAGAGATGAATTTTTGGAAGGTGGAAGGTTGGGTCTTTGACATTACATTTTGACTATTGCCAGATCTAACTCTTCCATGTTTTAGAAATTTAAACATCACGCTTCTCGAATGGATTTTGAGTCAAAAAAAAGAAACACGAGGATGCAACCATGTTCTTTAAAGTTAGTGGAGAAGTGGTCTCTTAACTTGATTTTAAATACAGTGAGATTCAACTCCTCCAACTCACTTTGCGAACATACACTCAACTTTACCTCGCATCGTCAGTGCTAACAGTAGTTTTAAGGATTCACCGTGCAAATAGTAACTTAGTAAACTACTTACCAAGCTTCTTTGGATGTTTGTAAATCATAGATGCGTATAGATATATATTTTATAATAATGTATGTATATAATAAGAGATCAATACATTCTATATAATATGTATATATATATAATATTTAACAAAAAAGAATATTAATATTCAACATATCTCTTCACATTTCCTTTTCTTACACATTTATAAATAATTTATTACATGCTATGTTTAACGCTAACAAAATAAACTAAAATACTGTTAATTTGCATCATCATCTCTCACAAATACAAAAAAGAAAGAAAACGAATTGACGAAATTGCACCACAATTAAAAATTGTATGTATATTAAAAGCACTTTTTTTAAAAAAAATACACAACGTATAATTTAGGTAAGCCACATTAAAACAGGAAACGAAAATTCAATAAATATTAGGTGTGAATTGCACGCAATTCAACTGAAACGTTAATTTCTTTTGTTTGTTTGCTTGCTTTGGATACAGGAAAAAAAATTCGTCTTATTAATTAATCCGGTGGTGCAATGGTTTCCTTATTATTTGTTATTAATCTTTGGCCAAATAGAAATATACAAGATTGTTCCACATACAAATTTAACGTATAACATTTAGACTAATTAGACATCTTGCTTACGCATCTTCTCCTTTCTCCTCTCGCACGTAATGATCATCAATCGAACTTGTTCATCCCATCCATCTTATATATATATATTGTATATTCGTATAAAACTAGATATAAAAAATATCTCCGTAAAAGAATCGCAAAACCGTTCTCACAATAAACTCGGATCAATGTTGCCGCAGATTTCCCACTTCCGGTCGCCGCCAAATTCACTTTACTGGGGAAATTTTGGATTTCAACCGGAAACAATTATCGTGCGGGGTGCGTAAGAGAAACACTTTTCTTTGGACCGGAAGCGGGAAAACGACGGCGCCGCTACTCTAATGTTACATTATAAATACTTGGTGTTTTACGTTTTCATCTTCATAATATTTATATATAATAATAATCATAATATCCTGTGCTTTGACACCGTCATTCACGTCCATCACCCTTTAATCATTTTATTTATCACCTTTTTCAAATTCAAATAATTTAATATGCAGCTAAATTATTTCGAATTGCGCCATCAAGCGGTGTACGATAAAATATTAAAACGTATCCTCGTGCCTTGCCTTAATGATAATATACATATATAAAAGTGTGAAAAAATTAAAGGAATGAAATTATATAATTATTGGTCATTTTTCTCGCAGTTAGCGACGGTACGTGTTCCTCTCTCTCTCTCTCGCGTTCTTCATTTTGTTTTTTTTTATTTGCACTAAGCTATACGATTTAAGAACAAAGAAGGCGCATTACAATTTCATCATTTGTTTTGGCACGAATAAGTACAACAAACACAAGGTAAAAATACTTATAAATATATATATACGGATATAAATAGGACTTTTCTTCTTTCTCTTTAAATTCGTGGCTTGTAAGTGAGGGTGACGTGAATTGTTTCCGTTTTTTTGGCAGTATCCGTTTTCGGTTTACAGCCGGAACTGGTGCTGGCAATCACGTTCGTTGCGCAGCTGTCGGCGGCCTCGATTGGTGGTGGGCATGAGCACAATTCGGTTTTCTTCTTGAAAGAACAGGACCTCGACGACATGTTCTTCTTCAGTTTAAAACTACCCTGTTTCGAAGTCGACGATTTCCTCTCGCCGCGCCCCTTAAAACTGCGCCCGCAAGTGCAAAACATTGATTAATTGTAAAGGTGGATTGTTACGAAGTTCGAACCTATTTGAACGTGATCCGTTCACCTTCCCACGGCGACTCGTAGATCGAGACAAGTAACTTCGTTTGTCTCTGGAATTAGACCTATGAATACTCGGCCGCTTTTGAACTGATTCTGCACTCATTGACAAACCCATTCCTCCTACTGAAAAGTTACAAATAAATATACAAAATACTTTAATTGAAACTTAAACCAATTCGCTTCATATGCTGTATTATTACATGTTTTCAGTTACACAATAGTAACTGAAATAACGCTTTAAACGAAAAGCAACCAACATTTATTATTAAACGATGTATTTTAATATATTTCAAAAATATTAGTATAAAAACCTATTATTTTTATTCAATTTCAAAACTGATTCAACGACTTCAATTTTTGAAAACTATTCAATAACGCATACTTTAGCAATATAAGAAAAATAACGTTACCAATAGTTCCTGATGAAGAACGCCGTAACAAAGCGTTGGTAAGGACGGATACATCGGTTTCATCGAGTGGAATGTCCAATGAACCACCACAGCTGGAACATTCTACGGAAGGGGCCAAGAACCACTGCGATCTCGTCCTCATTCTTTCCGTCTGACGTTCGTGTACCTGTTTCCACAAAACTATCAATAAAAGACGCAATCGCATGATTTAAACAAAAAGAAAATACCAATGGCAAATAGCTAAGACTTCTTGTACTCTCTGCATAACGGTTAACATCCCGTAGTTCGTCCAGTGTCATCCGTTTACTGGCAGAGTGGTTGTGACTAGTTTTCGATGATCGCGAACTGCTCGAGGATCGCGACGTGTTATTACCCTGAAATCGAAGAGATATTGACATGAATGTGTCCTGCAAAGGTGAAGTGAAGCCGAGAGAGAGTTACCTGAAAAAATCCATTCTGTTCCAGTGAAATGGAAAGGCGCGTGCAGGATTCTAGCAATGTGTGCTCGGCAATCATTCCCAGACTGTTGGAGCTCACCGCCTGATTAGTTAGGCCGGATTCGGCCAAGGCCGGCGTGGACTGACATTCGTCCACTTGGGACATGGCTAGTAAAAGAAAAATGGCAATGGAAAAACAAAAAATATGAAAGGAAAATGAAATAATTACAAATAAAAAGCAATGTTCATTTAAAAAAAACAACAGCAACGGTCGTTACGAAACAATCGAACGTTAGTCTTACACATTGATGGTGATGCATATAAATTCAAATTACACATTTGAAACAATTAGAGATTTAGGGGAATCGTGAATTATTAATCATGCAATATTAGTAAAAGAAGCGTCCGCAATTAATTTCGTTAGTATTTTGGAATATAATCAATAATATTAAGTAAAATAAAAACTGAACGCATAAAAATATCTTTTTATTAAACAATATATTTGTATATATCTTCTATTGGTATATATCACAGTGTATATTTAAATAATACTACAATAATTATAAAAAAAAACATTGAAACAAACAAAAAAAAAAATACTAAAAAAAGTAATAAATGGAATTATATCGTTTCATATTTTTAGTATGCAAAAAGAAGAAAATACTACAACTCAATGGGTTCTCTGTTATTACCTTCAAGACTGTATTTGGAACGCCACCGGTCGCATTCACATTGCAACCACGTTTTCTCGACTTCCATGGAGAATCCTAAGAAAAACCTTCATTCAGTCATAGTATTACAAAAAAAAATGTTGAAAAAAAAGATATGTATAGGAAAGAAGATATGGGGCGTGAGTCTGAGTGAAAACTGTATGAGATACGTACCCAATAAATACTGATCGAGCGGTCCGAACTGATTGCCGAAAACCTGAGCTTTTCCACCCTCCGATGCGGGGGCTGGGGGATATTGGAAGGAGCAGATCCATTCGCCTTGTACGCGCAGCACGCGGCCCGTGACACGGGCATAAAATTCGTAATTTTCCCGGCCGAAGAGGTCGGACGTCGCAAACTCCTCAATCAGATGCTTCATCACCCTAGTCGCTACCTACACGAGCGCAACACACACACCACACCAAAACAGAAAAACAAAAATTGCAAAAATCTACTAACAAAATTAAAAGAATAAAACTATGTCCTATCATTATCTAACCGGGTGGTCCGTAAACTGCGGTGTATACACCCCTCGTGGGCTGCAAAACCGACCTGCTTTTAGCTACGATTCAAGTCATTAGAAAATTCTCAAATTTACAAGAGACTAAACAAAAGAAAACAACTTGCAATATAATGATATTTCGCAAATTTCAAATCAATTTAATTTATTCGGAGTGCATAAATTGCTAATAATTATTATAAGTTTATTTGTATGAAATCAATCAAAATGTTGAGCTCGTTTCATTGAACGAACTCATAATTATTACACACACAATTACGAAACTAATTGTATAATTATAAAACTTTAATAGCGAAAGTTTCACTAATTGCACCACAATTACAACAGTGTATCATTACAGAAAATTTTAAATTATATAATTTTATGGAAGCCACAGGGATGCATTCAACCGAAGTTGAGGACCATTGCATTTAATTAAGCAATTCTAATATCAGTTTTACCACCTTACTCTGACGTATGTGGAGTTGCCTAACATAATTTATCTGCGTTTCTCTTGTATCGTTAAACTAATCCACATAATTATGTAAATCATTAAAATTACTTACATTAACTTCAGCCTGCGTGTTTGCAGAAAGAGGAACAGAGAATAAAAGCATTGTACAGCTAACTTTGTATGTAAATTGTATAATAAGCTCTTTTCGCATTTAAAAGTGTATGGTTTTCGTATTGCTTCCTTTCAATGTAATGTTTGCATGCAAAAGTGTGAACGCATTGAGCGCATATTACCTTAAATCTCATTACATCTTCCATCTTGGCATTTTTACCATCGCTGACGCAAGTGTGGAAGAAGCTTGGAGCCACGCTTACGCCCAGAGCTTCGCTGGTCATGCCCGTACCGGCTCGCTCGGAATTTGCCGATATCACTCGAAATGTCCCAAAGAGCAGAACGAGCAACTTTTGCGTGTAATCAGGAAGAGATGATATTATCCTAAAAACGAAGCAAACAATAAATATATATGTTGCAATCCATAATTGCAATTGGTGTATTGAACGAAACAGCAGCATGCCGTACCTGTGAATTTCGTCGCGCTGTTGCTGAATGTCTGTCATAGTAATGATTTCGAAAAAGCGATTCTCAATGTCTTTGCCAAAAACTCCGCCGGGAATTTTGCGGAGGAACTTCTTCAGGACACTGGCAATAGTGTACACACTGAAATTATCCATGTTTATCAGTCGCCCGGTTTGCAGAAAGTGTGTCAACTTCTTCATGGCCCCTTGATTTCCGGGCGCCCGAAACACGTCTTTCCGGTACGGCGCTTCCTTGTTCAGCTTCAATATTAATACCTTAAAAAGAAAAGACAACAGAAACATGAAAGACTTTGTATATCCTTGCAATCGGTGTTGAATAATTATCAGGTGTTATTTTCGAAGAAACACAAACATTGTGTACTCATTTTTTGAGTCAACGATAATGTTGCAAATTAATATTCTTGTAACGCATAACAAAAATATGTGCGGAGCAGTTAACAAACAAAACCACAATAATAAAAATTGTTGTGCACTGGCATGCATATAGTACGTCTGACTAAGTCAAAATATCGTATCAATCATACGAATAAACAATTCATTTTTCACGTGATTCACTTTTTTTTTTGTTTGTTTGTTTATCATTACTCGAACGAACAAATAAAATCGCGGAAAGGTAAAGGCAAAAATTACATCCAACAAACGAAATCATTAAGAGAGAGATTAGATATTGTTGCGGTTTGTGCGAACTGCCGAATCGGATGTGGCGAGATTGCAAAACTGAAATTAACAAATTTGTTTGGAAAGTCGGGAAAGCATAAAATTCGTGCCAATGAACATTGTAATAGCGATCATTCGAAATGTTTCCGGTTCGTGCACCTCCAGGAGCAGGAAACGCACGCTGCCCAAGTTTCGTCAGGCCGTAATATTTTCGTTTTCTTCCTGCATTGTAATTGCATCACACACAACAGAGCATTACCTGTCGGCCTCAGAATTAACAAAACACACTCGCACATGAATATTCGATTCATAAACAAGCGTGCTTTTAAAAATAGATTATGCATTCTTTGCTACCACTATTTATCACGTAACACATACATCGATTCATAATAATAAAAGTACACCGCGCTCGTTTCGCAATGTCCCCAACATCGCGGTTTTCAGTACGTTATGTAACATGTTGTTCGTTCCATATATTTCTGCAAAACGCACGAATTAACGAACACTTATATTGTATATCAACCGTGTAAGGATGTTATTTTTCAAGCGTCACATAATAAAACGCAGCGGTCACAAACAATACAATGGGCATACGTATGAAACCACGACTCGAACAATGTTAAAAAAGGCGTTGACCTTTTATTACCGAACAAGAAGGACGGAAATTCATACATTCGTACTGAAAGAGATTAGTAATATTTCGGTACGAGTGATTAATTTTGTACATTCGGTGAATTACAACGAATAGCATTTCTCTTGATATTCAAGTGAATCAATGACACAAGTTTATTAAAAAAAATAAATAAATAGAACACAGATATCGTACTCAAATCCTGATTACTGAGACAAATTCTGACAACAACTGTTGAAAGATATTTCGTAACGCTTAAACATATTAAATGTGTATAGCAACAGAATTTCACTGAGAGACTTTTTGTCGTATTACGGAAACACGCAACGCACATTCATGCATTACAAAACGATGATTGCGTGCAGGGAATTACTTTACAAATCAAAGTATTTCTTTTCTATTATTTCTTTACTTCATATTGTACGCAACTATGATGAAAACAGTAATTAGTTATTAAAGAATCATTGAGACATCAATCTAGTTAATTAAATAATTAATAAAGAAAGCGCTTTGATGCAACGTGTTGCTACATTCTTCGCACTCAATTGTACGTTATTTAAATGAAACAAAGCGGTAGAAGTTGCGTGAACCATGCATGTATGCCTTATCAAAACTATGATAATTCTGAAAATAATACGTTCGTAAAAATATTATACTTATACACTGTAATCACTCTCCGATGAGATAATTATTACTATAAACTTCGATAATTCTGATTAACGTGATATTATATAAGTGTTTTTCGAGTTATTATAAACTTGAAATTCTATATTCCAAGTAGAATTATTCGATTTTAAAAATACAATAGTATGTTGTTTTTTTTAAACAATTTTTACTAGTAGGAATAAAAATACAATACAGTATTCAGAATCAATTTAAAACGCTATCAATAAGTTTAAACGAATTGTACACAAAAGTGTGGGCTGTACAGATGACTCAAATTTCAAGTACATATTTGTTAAACAAGGTATATTGATAATAATTGCATGCCTCATCGACATGCAATATATACCGCAATTAATTACTTAATTGAAAACGTAATTATTGAATAATTATTTGTTCAATGGAAATGAATACTTTAGATTAGATACGCTGCATAAAAGTGACGGTAAAACGCTGGTTAAATAGTTGAGGGTAAATATAAACTTTACCGAGGTTTATTTTCAATCCAGGGAAATGCATATCTTTCAGGATGTGACGATAACTCTTGTTTCGAGCACAATTATGACAATGAATGAATGTTATTAAAAAGAAAACCATTTAACTATAATTATTGAAATGATGTTCAAGGAAATTATTGATAATTAAAAGGAGATTTGCTAATCCCATGTATCTTAAGGACAAGAAACAATATTTGCTTACAATTAAAAGGGTTACGATAGTTACAAACATCCATTCATGTTTGAATTAATGGTGATTTACGTTAGAAAAATATTGTTATTTTGATATTAGAATTATTACCTAATTGTTTACCATACAAATAAAAACATGTAAACAATAATGTTATTAAAATATTCATACAAACAGTTAGAGTTTGCCTAATAAAATTATTAGAAGAATTTTCAAAGTAAACTTTTAGCAAAACTACTAAGCTAAATAATATCAATAATGAAACGAATGACTACTTATATTGTTCACTTAAATGTAATTGCTACATGTTATTATGAAATTGTTTAATGTCATTAGTCACAAGTAATAAAAGTATTACTAATGATTTGAACAATGTATTAGATTTCACGTAAATGAAACATGAATGTTATCTAATAAATTGCAGCTGAAAGTATTCAATACGTGCACGTTTTGATATGTAATAATTGTTAACATACCGATTGTGAATGTTTGCTTTTAACAATGCAATAAATGTTATCCTGATGAAAAGACAATAGCTATTGCCATTTGCAGCAATAACTTTTGTGTATTTCTTCATTTTATTGTGTTAAATGATTTGTATTTAGTTGTACTTTCAAAATTTTCATTTGGTAATGCATTCATAGGGTAATGTTTTGGGTAATCCTTACAGCTCATTACCTAAGTTATCTTAAAACACATTTAAATAAACGGAATGAATGGATAATGACCCTATTTTGAATAAATATTATGACAAGCATTTGAATGAACGTTTTCCATTGATGTTAATGTATTTAAGAAAATATGTCGCTAATTTACGAGTGCAATTATTCGCTTTGTCATCTTGGAACTAAACTATTTTATGTCAGGTATTGTAATTGTAACTTGTACTTCAAGTTGACAAGTTTTATGGGGGTGTAAAGTTGTTTTGGAAATGGAACACGTAAATTGTTCAGCATAGGCGGGTTGAAGTGGTCGGATGTGAATGAAAATAGGGTGCTTTTCTTACTAGCAGTGGTCCTGGGATGTCGTTCTTGCAGACCTCATCGAGCGGAGCCCCGAATTTGACTTTGTCCAGACGACGTGGATAGGGGCCGGAGGGATGGCCGCAGGAGGTGACGACGTTTCCGAAGGTGGCCGCCCTTCGGTGCATCCTTGCCGCCCAACTACTCATGTCTGCAGGGGGCTGAAGCGACCCTCCGTCGAGTCTCGCCGTTTTGCTTGTGCCGTTTTTTCGCATTCAGCACATAACCTCAAAAGGCGCCGATCCGCCGCGAACCTCTTCTTGCCTCGATGCACCGCGTTCTTGTGCACTCCCCCGCACGAGAGCATACGCATACAAAACAAACAACTGCCGAACGGTGCGCTATTTTGACCGTTGTTGTCGCCGCCGCCGCCGCAGTATATTGTTGTTATCAAAAAGTGACGATTAAAATGAGCGACGCACACACATACACACACTCATGCACGACAAGCTCTGGTTCCCGAAGAGCAGGAGTACTCTGCTTCGAGGATAAGCGACGTTGCGGGAGCGCTGCGATCCTTCTTCAAGACCGAAGAGAAAAACTAAGTACGCCCGGACCGCGGTTTTTAATTAAACCATTGTTAATTGAATGTTTTCAGCCGCGTCCTTCTTCTTCCTTCTCTTCGCTGTTGCTCGCACTCGCTCCACTCCCTCTCCGTCTCCTTCCCTCCCGCTGCTCGTCCAATACAATTAAGGATACGTTCCGCACCCGCCCCCGCTTGCACCGCACGCTCGCACACACTCTATCTATTTAAATATCGATTAAGAGAGGCGGCAGAAGAGCAGCTGTTGAATAACTGGCAGTCGGAGGAGATTCGGCAAATTTCAGTTGTCTTCTCTGCACCCTCAACTCCGATCCACGAACACGTTCATTCAATCCCAAAACGTTCACCCATTCACGCTGATCTCCGCTTTGCTGGGCTCCGACCGAACCAAACTAACCATTCACACTACTACTGTGCTTCCTTCGCCGACTTGCACACTGGGCCCGACGCACCCGAAACAGTTACATTCACGTTTGACCTCATTACACACTCATTCGAACGCTGCCCTCCATCGTCGGGAAAAAGAGGAACACCTCGACCAAACAAACAAGAAAGGAAAATAACAACAAAAAGACTAGTGCTTCACGGCACCGGGTGCGTTTGGCAACGTGGGGCGTCGATAGAAGGCGGCCGGGATTGATTAATCGCCAACAAATCTAATCAATTATCCTTGACAGGCTTATCAGTTGATTTCGCTCCAGACGCGATACTCCTAAACCGTATGCAACACTACGCCGGAAACAGTTGTAAATCATAATGCAACCAGCTCTACTTTTTGCCGCAATCAATATTATTTCTATAATTCATGCTGATTTCGTTGAATCATTAAACTCTAACAATGCGTCTAATTAAATACAGCTTAACGAGCGTCAAGGAGAAGTCCTGCTAAATCATTTTCAAAACTCGGATGCACATATACTTTGAACATATTAACCCCCTTTGTTTGTAAAGGGCTATTTGCAAATATTAATATTTATTTAAAAGACAAATGTATTATGTCTAACCCATTATAATTAGTACACAAACTGGTGGATAACAACGATATTGTTAAGCTCGTGGAAGAGCACAGCTAGGAACTTATAGTCTTACAGAAATAAGTTATTAACGAGTATAGTTATTACATTTGATGAAAATTGTTTAAAAATCCGGAAATTCTGTAACGGATTGTGCTCGTTAAGCGAGGTTCCACTGTAATTAATAGTGACCTTTGCATGCATCACATAATTCAATATTTATTTAGTAACGTGATAAGTCGAAACATTTCAAGCAATTCGTACTTTGCAAAACTTGACTCTGAATCATTTGGTTCGTCTTGCGAATAAATCGCCACAGTTTATCAGCAAATCAACTCAATGAAACTGGAGCCAAAAGCTATAATCTGCACGAAAAATTATTACAATTAGATTATGTAACAGATTTCTCTAGATTACTGAATTATTGTAAACCAGTAAATTTAAACAACTTTTTAACATCGCACAAATTTAATTGGTTGATGATAAATACATATGGGGTTTTCAAAAATATTCATCGGAGAAGCTCAATATAAAAATTATCAAAAATATTTCTCTATATTTACAATGTTACAAATGCCTTATCGATTATATTTATTCTCTACATTGGTTTCCCGTCACTTTATTGAGTATCTAGTCAAGTTACACGAGTACAGATAAACCGTATATTTACATTCGTTAAATAAATGTTTTACGTTATAGACTCATTGGTTGATCGAAGGTTCAGTAAAATAATCAATACAAAATCATAAATGAAAATCTTTAATAGTTATGAATTTAAAAGAATAATATTAGCTCAAGCAATATTGTTCTCGTAATTAAGCATTGAATATGTTGATTATAATGAAATTATAACATGAAAACAATGTGCGTATTGTTTTAACGACTCGAATTACCGGTCGGCGGATATATATATATATATTAATAAATAATTGAAAATTAAAAGCAACAGAAAAAAATAGTGAAACGAAATTAGGTAATGTATTGTAAAGATAGTCCAAAACAGTACCCTCGTATATTTTTAATATAAAACCTCTTTTGCTCTTCTTACAAAAGAAAATAATTGTATTTTACAAACAGAATAAAGAACTTATAAGTGGAAACATCGCCAGAATATCTGTAACCCTTTGAGTTGTAATACAACAAAAATATTTTGTTCAAGTTATTAAAACGGCAAAGGGTTAAGAATTGCTATTTTAATTATCTTTTTTATCTTTATCCCCACTGTCAACATCCATTTTCTCTGAAAGCAGAACATTGACGTTATTACGACTGATTAATGACAATGCGTTCCTTTACAAACCGTGTTTATCATCGGATGGTGAATTATCAGCCGGCGTATTGTTGTCAGACGATTCTTGTGAAGATCTATCGTCCGCTGACGGAGTTGAAGGCACGGCTGTGGGACCGTACATGGATGGAGGATGACCATCTGGATTATCGCCTGCCGGTGACGGTGCTCCATGAGGTGGTTGATATGGATGCGGATGCCTCATACCTGGCGCAAGATGCGGTGGATACTGTGGGTACGGTTGATTATAGTAAGCGTGAGGTGGTGGTGGATATTGAGGATAGGGACCCTGATGATATCCTTGCTGCTGAGGATACGACGGATACGAAGGATGAGGAGGACGCGGTGGAAGTGGAACAGATTGGGGACTGCCTTGTCCGTACTGTTGATAATTAAATTGAGCAGGCGGCATCATCGGTGACGGCGGAGTTCCTGCGTTAGGAGGCGGCGGACCATGAGGATGTTGCGGTATAGGCATGTGTGGCGGCATGTGGTTTGTCGTCGGAGGCGTTGGATTTGCAGAAGGTGTCTGCGTAGGTGATTGGTTTGATTGGGGTGCAGCTACTGGAGGTGATGGTTCAGTTTCAGTAGGAGTTTTCTCTTCAGTTGGGAAACTTCCATTCGCCACTGGCACTTGAGGTTGCGGAGAATCCTTTTTCATAACTTCTTGAGGTGCTTTCTCTTCGGGTACTTCAGGCTACGAGAATAGTTTTCTTTTTTAATAATTTAATATATTTTCAATATTGATATTTACTTCAGCCTGCTGATTTTCTTCAGATCCATTTTTATTGTTGATATTCGAATTGGACGACTCTGGCGTCTCATTTCCGTTTGTACTAGGCTCCTCAGTTTTAGTTTTCTGATCTTCTTGGCTCTTAATCCGTTCTTTCCTTAACACATCGTATTGTCTATCAACCAACTTTTGGAAAGTATCATCGTCAACGGCCGGCTTGCAATGCTAAATCAATATCGTTAATAAACTCAGTTAAAGTACTGAGTTGTGCTATTGCAATACCTTTTTCAATTCCTCTTGAAATTGTTCACTGCTCTCTATGAATTTCCTCTTTTTTGCTTCAAATTTCTCTTCGATCTGTTGCAATTCTGCTTCAAGCTTTTTTTGATGCATTGTTAATGATTGCACTTGTCGCTTCAAAACCTGCATTCGTCCTGTTGTTACTACAGATCTGACATCGGGGACAACGGTGTCAGAGAATATCTCATTAATTAAACGATGGTTTCGTAAGTATCTCGCGTAAGCCACGTGTTTTACCGAATATCCATCATCTTGATCTGCAAGCGAATAGTTCGTATTAATATGGAATTATATGGAAACGTATCACACATGTACCATCTTCATCTTCCGCAGGTTGAATATCAATTCGTCGATCAGCAGCCTGTTTTCCGGAATCTCTACTTCTTTCGTGCGTATCGCGATCATCGTTTCCCTGTGCAGCTATAAAGAAAAGACGATGATGAAAATGACAATTACATACAAATAATAATATATAAAATACCTCTGTTCTTAGCAGAAACAAATGCTAAATAAGCTGGAGAGTTGTGATAAGTTTTCAATGATTTTTCATATTCCGCCTTTTCGGTTTCGTATTCCTCCACGTAATCATTCTTCTCGGACTCTGGGAGCTCTCGCCACATTTGCCCAATAATTTTTCCAATATCCCATAACTTCAACTCGGGATTCTGAGCCTTTACTTGATCCCATACTTTTCTGCTGTATCTCATATAAGGCATGAGCGGTTTTTCTGGTGGTTTCGGAGGCTTTGGCGTTCGGGAATCATTCTAAAAACATATTCATTATTAATATAAAAATACGAAAGCAAAAACGTGCGAAATTACTGTAGTATTTTTTCCAACTTTTTGTGGTAGGAATGACGGGTTTCCACTTGGTGTTATAGTAAATGGGTTTGTCTCCTTCTGCAATTTGTATAAGGTATTTCAATCAATTATGTTAACTTTATTTGCTGCAAGGCAATATGTATCATACCCCTGAACTTGAATTGGTACTGCCCGATGCCCTAAGTCGTTCTAAATATGAAAGTAAACAAAAACAAAACGATAATCATTAAGACAATTAGTAACATGTTATTTTCACATTATTTTATAATGCCAGAATACTTCACATGAAACACAAAATATGGGACACAGAATATTGCATGCATACGACAATCAATCCAAAAATATAAAGCTGAAAAATTAAATAAATTGGACTTACCATATATATATATACACATACATATTTTTTAATGTTCATTTATATTCTGGTTATTTTACTCAAACCGAAATGTTTGTCGAAGCAGTTAAAGTGAAAAAGCTCATCGTTATTGTATATTTATTGAAGCAAAGTATATATAGTGTGTTAATGTGAAGATCTAATTGTTGACGTTCAATGAGCGATAAACAGTAAGTTTTAAGTAGGGAAGAAGTGTGTAAAATGCGTTTACCTTTCAATATGTTGAAAGTCATCGGAGAACCTGCGAACAGCAAATCTGAACAACAAACACAAACAAAGCAAATCATCTGCACTAATTCTACTAGACTTCAAAATGTAATAAATAAAAAAATATATACTTCATTGTAAAAGTTATTATATATATATATTTTTCCAAAACAAATTTTGATCGTTGCGCAGCGACTACTCAAGAAATCATATAATAATAACCTCCACAACAAACTAGAAATAATTGTAATACAGTCAAAGATCTGCATGCTTTTGTTTTAATAAATAAGAGTAAAAACTAGATCAACAAAATCTCTAAAAAAAAAACAAGAGAAACAATCACTGCCAGCACAAGTTACTCAAGAGGGCTCATCGATAACAATAATCTTAGAAGCATTAATAAACGTTTTAAGAAGAGATATATATCAAAATACACTGTAAACTTTTAAAGCAATAGAAAAAGTTAAATATTTAATAAATGTATTGATAAAATAATATTTACATGCTCAGCCAATTAAGTAAAAAAAAGGGTATATAAATAGAACTTGCAAAGTCGGCCCGTTTCAAAATAACAATCTGGACTCGTCGGATTCGTCTGTTACAGGTTTAAAACAATAGAAAACATAGTTTAAGTGAATTCTTACGATTAGGCGTCTGTGGGCCGGCCATCGACATCGAGACTTGCTTGTAATTATTTGGTAGTGCCATCAGGACATCACTCGACTCCTAATCATGGAACTTATCCTTCAACTAGTCCTATTTTACTACACACTTTGGATACTATTTGAAAAATTACTGCAAATTATCCAATTACACATTTATCCAGACTCTAAAAACACAAGCGTCAATCATGTAAATAAATGAAGTTAGCTATTCGCTATTCGTTGGCATTAGACACACCAACGTAACGGAACTAAATAATCCCTATAAGAAATTGTAAATTACCGAAAGGAATTACTTAAAATATGTGACTACTATCTAAATAGGACTACAATAAGGAAGGAATGTGTAATCATTGCTCCAGAAACGAAAGGCTATGACCATATATGTATGTCATATCTGACATATAGGATTTACGTCAAAGGCAAAAAAAAAATATTGTGTCAAGTAGTCGTGTCATGTGCACGCATATCGCAAATTCGTTTAGTTAAAAAGTATTTTTTTATCGTGTAGGATTCAAAAACGCTGTTCCGCAATTCAAAAATTCCAATGTTAAATATGTAATAAGTATCAACAGCTCTAAAAAATAATTAAGAAAAAAAATTTGTTTACAACGTCTATCAATATGATTAAAAGTAAATATTCACTGTGTGCTGTTTCACAGCTTGCCATTATTATAAGTTTCTTTGTATCAAATATACTGTGCGAGGTTGAGCCGCAGGATGAGGTCCAGGAGACCGTGGATAAAATTGATCCTACAATTGTAAGTCTTCGGTATACAATTTTGCATATTAATGACACGAGAAATTATTTGCAGAAGTCATCAGATTCCTCGTCCAGTCTCTTGCCGACAGAAAACTTGGGTTTTATCCATGCATTTTTAGCTTCTATATCTGTGATCTTGGTCTCGGAAATAGGAGATAAGACATTTTTCATTGCTGCCATCATGGCAATGAAGCATCCCAGATTAACAGTGTTTGCTGGGGCAATCGGAGCTTTAGCTTTGATGACAGTTTTATCTGGTACGTAATGCAAATAAACAAATTTATAGCGGAAAGATCAATTTATCATTTTCGTTCTAGCAATTTTCGGATGGCTGGTCAATGTTATCCCGAGAGCATATACGTTTTACATAAGCACAGCCTTGTTTGCGATATTTGGCTTGAAGATGCTAAAAGAAGGTATTAATATGTCTCCAACGGGAGCTCAAGAGGAATTGGAGGAAGTCCAATTAGATTTAAGGAAAAAAGAAGAGGAGGTTTGGTTATTCGAAATCAAGTTATTTTTAATCTATTGTTAAATGCTTGTAGTATGAAAAAGAAGCTATGCTTCCGGATCCTGAAACGGGAGGAAAACGCGTTAAAAAGCAAGGCATTTTATCAACAGTATCTCGAATTTTCCTTCAAGCCTTTACTTTAACCTTTTTGGCCGAATGGGGCGACCGTTCTCAGTTGACGACAATTATTTTGGGAGCGAGAGAGGTTTTAAAAGTACTTTGATTACAAAAGTCACATAATTAACAATTGATTATTCTTTTAGGACGTGTCCGGTGTTATTATTGGTGGCATTTTAGGCCACAGTGTCTGTACCGGAATAGCAGTATTAGGTGGCAGAATGATTGCCCAAAAAATTTCCGTCAGAACAGGTATGATATTGAACAATTTACAACTTAATTCACAATTAACGAATCATCTTTGTTTCAGTAACTATAATCGGAGGAATCGTATTTTTGCTGTTTGCATTCTCTGCACTGTTTTTTGATCCAAATGGGGAATAAACGAATGATTTACTGTGTGTGTAACACGATTTAGGAGTTTTTATTGACAGCCTTAGATGCATTCCGTTCAGTAGGCAGATCTAAATTGTGTGTTTATTTTTTTTATATATATAATTTTCTAATACATGTAATTAATGTACATACATATATTAACGGTTCCAGATAACTGTGATATATTTGAACTTTGTAGACGATACTATTAGAACCGAAACAGATTCACCTAACAAATCTAATCTTTGTACATTTATTTTTTTAAATGCAGAACATTTACCGAAACGTACTGTTTAATCCCATTATGTAACCTGCTCATCCTTGAACTTAATTATATTGAAATTGCAAGTACGTGTGTAGTTTGCAGCGTAGTGTAGGTAAGTTGGAACAAATCAATATTCTGTTTTCTGTGCGAATAAATCTATTTCGATATCAAACTTAAATTTCAATTATTCAACAAACCGCTGCAATATTTCATTTGCAGAAAACACTGCGTTAACGTAAAATGTGCAACGTACGACCTTCAATGAAACCAATTACAAAAAAAACGTAATTGTAATCAATTAAATTGTACAAACTCGGCAGTATTTTCAAGTTGCATAAAATAAAAGTTGGCATTTTCAGCATGATCGAATGTATTCATTATTAAATATAGAAAGAAAAAATGTTGATATTCGCATACAAAAGAAATGATTATATAAAGCGTAAAGTAATTTATTGCATTCGAGGCATATATTTGAATGCAAATGATTCTGAATTAACAATTAGCTTTAAAAGTGATTCTTTATGTTTTGCATTATTCATATTTTCGCTAAATTGAATTCTCGTGATTCCTAACAAATTTATATTTACATGAAACTGATCATTTATTTGTAGTTTATATTGATTAGTATTTAGTATTATTTCTACATTTACATATGCTTTGATACAAGGCTTGTTTATTTCATCTTTTCAAGCTGTATAAACTTGTATAAAAAGAGCAAATACATACTGATTTTCTATTCAAAAGCTAATTTCAGATATACCGTGAGAAGCAAATGTTGTTTGAGCATTAAAAATATAAATTAGTATGAAAATAGCAATTTATTAATGAAGCAACTTGTTGAAGTTCGTAGTAATGGGTTAGGTTTAGACCCACTTTTTCTGCAAATGCCACCGCGCACTTTTCAATCTGTTGCTAATCTCGAAATGTGTAATACAATACATTAATTATAAAGAAAAACTAGGGTGCTGTAATTGCGAGAAATAAGTAAATAGGAAACACTAAAAATTAATGTAATTAAAGCCAACTAGTTTTCTTTTAACTTGAAATATACAGAAGATAATTACACAAGAAGAAAAAATAATTGCTTTGTTTACTCTTGCGATAAACAACTTCAATTATACGCTGGTGACGTTTTCTCACTGATTCATTAATTTAGTTGGTTTTTGTATGATTAATGATCTAAATTTGTCTAAGGAAAATAAGATAATGAACTAAAGTTTTTAATGAAACTTATAGTTTCAAAATCTAGTTTTAAAACATTTATAATGCGGTCATTGGCCTTTACGCATAATGTTGTTGCAAATAAGTATGTGTAATGTAATCTGATAATTACAATTTGTACATTTATTAAAAAAATCATTTGAATATTTAATTTTTGTTGCGTTTTATTGTAGTGTTATTGTTATTAAGACTTATTTTTAGTTACAATCATGCATAATGAAAATAATTGTATTATGTATCAAATAGAGTGAAAATTACCGGAGTAATTAGGCCCGTTGATAAGATTAGATTGCAGGTATGATATGATAAGTGCGCTCGAAGCAGGTTATCAGCAGGTTCGGGCTCTTTTCCGAACTATCCAAATGCTGTATTACCTATGCAGCTTCGCATACCGAGAATGTCCTTAGCGAGTTCCTAGTGCTGCGGGGTGGGAAGAGCAGAAAGCAAGCAACAGGCGGCATTCACCTGAGAAACTCGCAGTACGAATTCGTTCATTTCACTTCGAACGTCGCATCGCAAGGAATTCAACCGCGCTCCTCAACAAACAATTTTAACTTTTTTTTTCGCCCCCCTCAAAACAACACTTGTGTCTTTCGTGTGTTCTGGTGGTGCATTCAGATTCCCTGCAACGAACAATTGTGAGAGTGATTCTTCCGGAGAAGTACAAAACTTAACACGGAGGAAGAAGCAGCAACAACACAAAAAAAGAACTCACGAACAAGTTGAAATAAAACGTAGTCCATTGCAGGTAAACACATTTAGGATATTCCAAATGTTTGCGCGAATTCACGTAATTTTGCTTTCTACTGACATAACACCCATTCCATTACAAGCACTTTCGTTTCGAGCACTTATCGGGATCGTTGCTTCCCTCGACGATCGCAAAGTTGATCGATTCTCCTTTTGCGGGGAAAGTTCGCAAGAGGCTTAAGGCCAGTTTCAAGAGTTTCGTTTTCGGCATTGCTGTCCGTTTCACTTTCGCGAAGAGGAAACGAGAAAAACAAAATAATAATAATGATGAAACGAAGGAGCGAAATCCAGTCAAACTTGTTGCGTCGTTTCAAATTTCGTCCGGCCGAAGTTCAAATATTCGCGATTCTCGTCCTCTTCAACCGCGGCCTCGGTTGATCCAAATTTGGTTGACGCAATCGAAGTCAACAAACAAACAAAAAGAAAGAAAAAACGCAAAGAATACCTGCGATAAATTATTAATAAATCTCTATATATATCGGGGTCAAGATTTGCGTTTGATACGTACATGGTCGATTCACGTTCGCAGTCTTTTTGTTTCTGTAAAAGGCATTGCGAAGAAGTGACTCACCGGTTCGCGATGCAGAATGCACAGACGGACGAGAATATCGAGAGATCGAAAGGATCTATCTGAAGAGGTAACGAGATATCGCCGATTTTCGACTCGAACTTTGCTTGTCGAAGATTCCTTTTCGAAGAAACATTACTGGTCGTTGTCACCTCTAAAGTTGTACGATGAAATCTACGTAATTACTCAAAGCGCTTAAGAGAGTTCCTCGAAGAAGGCTTTGTGAATAATAACAATAAAATAACTCGTTGCCGTAACAACGCTTACAACTATGCAAGTCTTTTCCCATAAACAACGTTCGTTTCATTTGATTTCTTCAGATGCAAATCATTTAACAAAAAAATAAACATAATAATATCAATATTTCATTGTAAATGTACAAATATTACAATTTTTAATACCTATTACTGATACGCATTTGAGTTTTTATATTCTTAATGCAAAGACTGTTCACTGAGAAAGCAATTTTCAGTTGTTATTATTTTCATAAATTCACCTGTTACTTAGATCAACGTTTTTTGATATTGCAATATTTAATCACCTGTTTTAAAACGCAATTATAATGATCAACTGTTGCTTAGATCAACGTTTTTTTTTAGTTTTGCAACATTTAATCATGTAAAATTACCTGTTTTAGAATATAATTACAATGCAAATTTCAATAACGATCGATTTCTCATTAAAGTCGATTATTTAGATTGCGCTTGTTTTCACTACAAAAAAAAACAGAACGAGGAAATTTCGCTAGTTGCACTTCTGTCTTCCTGACTTACGTAATGCGAATGCATAAAGTAGGCGTAATATTAAACAATTGCGGGTGAAAGACTGGCTGGGGTCGACGTCCGTTCTTTAAAAAAAAAATGATTCACGAAGCGATGATTTCCATAAAAATATGCAAAATTGAATTCCAATAACATCACAACTCTTTCATTTCGTTAATTTATTTCGAATCGAAAACAACAACAATATTGTAAAGTGATATTGAGATTTTCGTTTAATCTAAGATAATTTTCTTATTTACTTGTGGATTAGATTAGGTGTTGGTGACGAATTAGGCTAGTTTCTAGTTTTGCGTGTTCCACTAATTTCAAATTAACGTGTACCGTTAAATATAATTTCTAGGAGGAGGAGGAGGTCATACCGGACATGCGACTAGAATATAGGTTTATTTTAATTGGAGGAGATTCGATTTTAGGAGAGGGCCAAAGCAACAATCTCCTGGTAAATAGCGAAAGCTGCTTCAGCATATTCTTCGCGAAACTACCAATAGTAATTAGAAACAACTGGTCTTCTATTTGTGAACAGTTTACAGTAAATCAAACAACGAACTGAGTGCGCATCTCCTGATTGTTAAGCAAACTTAGCTTCCATTTAAATAATATTACTAAATACTTGAGGATTTTTTTTACTAAGAACTAAACGTAAACCATTTTAATTACGTTCGATCGTGTTTATGCACGAGAAAGAAAGTCTTAAGGTCATCAGCCTGTTGATTTCTATTTCTTTTACGGTGGACCAATTACGCAACATCGCGTTTATTAACCATTCTGGGTCACTTATCCAAATCGCATACATTTTCTTGGATCAACAACATTTCGCTTCAATTGCGTGCGGCGAGCGCTTGAATAAAAGTTAATAATCTGCACCTGTTCTTCGGTGGGAAGCAAATGTTTCAATTTCCGTTAGCAGTAACCCCAAACGCAACGTCCTCCATCCACAATATGTTACGAGCAGGTGTTGCGTCCGTTTTTTCTTTCTAATAAGTTGTACCTCTCCACCCATCCCATCAATTAATCGTTTTCCCCTCGTGAAGAATGAAATGTGCTGCTTCTTTTTTCCAATGTTATTCTAGCAAACGGACGATGGTGTTGCGTGGGCGTGTTTGGGTAAGAGAGCGCAACTAAATGGCGCTTAAATTGCAATCGCGTTCCTGCATAAATTTCGAAGAATAATAGACAAAACTGAAGAAGGAACGGAATGCGTCGGAAGAGACCACGATGATGGTAAATTGAGCAACGGATGTGTGAAAGTATGCAGCGTTTTTCGCGATTCGAAAATTTGATATGCGAAGCATTGTTTCTCGTTCGCTGTGTGTGTGTAGGTCTTCTTCTTATTCTGCTGCCTCCATTGTCTCAGGTCTTCGGTTATGGGAACCACGTTCCAAACAAAACAGTGGCTCACTTCCTCTTTCGTTTAAGACTAACCGCGCTCCGGTACACAATGGAACCAAGTGGGGAAGCGGTTCTTAAAACACACAAACACATGCATTTGTGTACACGTCCACACACAAGATGAAGCAGCAGCATCTACATTTTGTGCTGCATCCGTTCTCAGATCGTTACGCCTGGAAAATAATCTTAATATTTTCCATTAAAACCACATATTAAAACGGCTCAAAATCATTTCCCACGTGCAATATTCGATAATTTCTTTCAACAAGTTACCTTCTCTCCAATTATATAACGTATAAATACTTCCAACTAACGAATTCATCAAAGAAATAATCTTTGACTTTATATAAAAACGAATCGCAGACAGCTATGAGGATTGCAGAAATAATAACAAAATCCGGTTCAATCAACGTCATACCTAAATTGTTCAATTTTAAGAAGACATCAACTTTTGAAAACCAGTTTACAACAAAATTCATTTACATTTTTCGTTTTACAAAGTGCATACATTCAAAATCAGGCAACAGCACAAAGGATTTGAACATCCATACATCAATTTATTTGCAAAGTTTTGAATCAGACACAAGTTAAATATTGATCAAAATAAATTGTTTGACTCAAATTATTTTGATTCCTATATGGAATTAGTTGTTAGTTAAATTGATTATTAACAATGTAACAACAAAAACTTATAATATTTGATAAAAATTGAAATTATTTGTATATAGTAGGTTACGAATCGGCGTAAAATGAACCCAAATATAAATACGTCTACAGTCAAACGAATATGAGTCTAACGTAAAGAATTCCGCAGTGGCGTTATTGTGAATCGGCGTAAACCGTATTTTGTTTTAAATAAATGAAAAGCTGCCGTTTTTTGTATCGTTTTCGCTTACACAAGCAAATGCATAAATTATGTATCGTACACACTTTTTACTTTCAAGTAGATTGCAATAAGTAAAAAACGGTGCATTTTATTCAAATGCGAGTCAATTATTCTCGAACAATAAACTGGTTGTTTCCTTTGTGTTGTTTCCACGTATTATTATAATTTATTTAATAAAATCGAATTAGTTACGTTTCAAAATACTTGCAAAGATATGCTAGATTATTGTACCAATACAATCTTCTGCAAATTATTATCAACCAAAGTTTTCTGTCCTTAATTAATTAATATTTAGTAGCTGCTATTTACTAAGAATCACTTTCAGACTGAAGTTTGATTCATTTGAATTGCTCTTTTGTCAAGTCAACGGTTGTTGTATAGACTCGATGGCATTGGTGAAGAAGTTGCAAGTCGAAAAATGAATCGAAAGTGAACAGCCTTGCTTGCTTGCGTGCATGCCGAGAAAACTTCCTGACGTTCGATGGACGGTCTTGCAGCGACCCAAAATGATAATTATCCGAGGGTGTAAGGTCGACTGACCACGCTGGGACTTCCTATCCCAACCGTTAACTTCTTGTCCGCTCTTTTCCACTCGGACGATTCACAACGCTTTCTTTAAAAGCTAAATGTTGTGCTCATAGCCGAATGATTTGAGTCATCAGTTCGCAAACTTGGGATCAAGGGTTGATACAAAACTAATAATCAGCAAGGAATCAGCAATGGTGTGTGATTTGCTGAATGTCCGAATGGATATATAGCAAATATCGTTGCATACATATTACCATCATTTTTTAAAACATCTTGTTGTACAACATATCAGATATTTACTATTATTCATCAGCTCATTGTCTATTTCTCAGTGGTGTCAAAGACATTCTAATGTTAAAGTGACTTGTTTACTTCTAATTAATGAAATTTTGTTTGTTTGCAAGTTTAGATGAAATGGTAGGCCAAATACCAGAAGAGGTACATATGCCTTTTGACTTACTTAGACCAGTTACGCAAAAGTTACTATCTAAAGTACTTAATATAACTTAATTCTAATCACAAATAATCGTATCCAAAATAATGGATTGGGAATTCAAGAATATGTAGGTTGTTCGAAATAGTGTTTTATTTCAATATTTAGAAATTTAACTTCACATGAAAAATTTAGGAAAAATATGCCAGTAAGAAACTTTTTTTGGTCTAAATTAGAATCTAATAATCATGAAGTGGTTTCAAGTTTGCAAAGCTTGTCAAAATTAACTGTAGTGCAATATAATTCCGATATGAGAATATTGTGGGGGCAATTATACTAATAGTATGTGTATTTCCAATAAACGTAGATACACTTAACCGAAGGTGGATTAATGATCACATGTAGTTTCTCACCACAAGCGCATAATGGAATTAAAAAGTAAACGTTGTATGTTGTATTTTTAGGCTCAAGGGTGGGGCCAAGGCCCACTCACCCCGCATTACCACGTGCACGTGATCGCCCGTGATTTATCCGCCAAATGGGGTTTGATTAGTCATTGGAATCGAGTTCGAGTTCCAACACCCAACAACAACAACCTAACGCATTACAACTTTCTACGCGCCGTTTTATCACACAATCGAACTCGAAGAATTCCTGCCTTGGGCGAATTCCTCCGTGCAACCAATATTCAAATCAAAAATTCCAGCACAGCACTGGTCAAAGCATATGCTATTTGTTGATCATTTCATTAGAATTGCCTTTTTATTAAGTAAAAATATATTAATTTCATTGAATTGAAAGTTAAAGTTAAAGCAAATAATTGCATTCATTAAACGCTTATTAGCTGAGTTTTGTAAAAGTTGCCTTCGATTTACTTTCGTTCGCCTTCTGTTTTTCTTTCTCTCGACTGTCGACCAGTTCTACGCACGTAACAATCAAATATGTAGGTTTTTTTTTCTCGCTAAATATAGAGCGTAATTAAGTGCAAGGTTTTAATGGAAACTGTTAAAGTTTTGATTCACACGATTATCCGCTCGTGGAGAGGAACGAGGAGGAAGAGAAGAGGGTGAGAGCGAGCGCGTTAGTTAATAAGCGTAATCTTTAGCTGCGATTGTGTCCGGCCTATCATACAGTTCATTGCCTCCATAAGGAATACAGGTGGATTCCGAGATTATGCATACCTAACCGTACTGTACCACTAAAACTTTAAATAAGATGCACTCGCACCGTGCATCTCGGGCGAAACGCAACGTCCACGCATGTTGTGGACTTTCTATCAGGATCTGCGCTACCCCCAATTCCTCGAGAGGCAAATGGAGGATGGATGTTTATGCAAATTTAGTCGGCAGGAAATTGTGCATCATCCATCCAGCTATGAGAAAGGAACGGATCAGCGAAATGAGCGCTTTTTCTCTGTACCATTATTATTAACTATTCACGTGCTCCGTACACACACACACACTTTCTAAAATCGTTATCTCGGCCTACAACGATGATCCGGCAAACGGCCTTCGCTGATGCTCCTTTTGTTTGTAAATCGTCCTGTTTCTCTCTTTTTTGCAGATGATGAACAAGTTGATGAACTGAGAGAAGAGTGTGCGGCAAGCGAACGAATCAACAAAGATGCGGATCTTCGACAACTCGGCCCAATCACCGAACGAGAATGGTGAGTATGTATATACAGTCGACCCTCCCTCAGAACGCGGCACCCTCAGAACGCGGTTTCCATATAACGCGGAGCTGAAATGGCGACGGCCCTCCTATAACGCGGTACCAATAAGTTCCTTCCGCGCAACATTAGGAAAACGAATGGGTGTCAAATCTCGATTTATAAGATATGAAAAAAGGGCTAAATTTGGCTAAAGAATTAGAAGTTCATTTCATTCAAACTGATCGTTCAACGGTGCGCAGCGCAAAGTTTAAAAGAGAGTTAAGAAATTGCTTAGCTCCCTATAGAGAGGTTTTAGTGGAGTTAGAAAAAGAAGCTACAATCGAAAACCAATGTGAAGATGAACTAAGTGATGAAGTCATTTTGCCCATTAAAAGAAGACGAGTTAGGCGACTCATATCTGACAGCGAGGATGAGTGTTGAAAGATTACATAATTTTACAAAAGTCTTCATTGTTTTTGTTGAAAAACAGTCTTTTTGTTTAGTTCTTGTTTCATTTTTTATTTTCAATCCTTATATGAACTCTTCTATTCAATTCAATAAAAATGATTTATAATTTATCTTGTCTTTTGTATTGATTGGTCTCCATATAACGCGGTACGAATGATGTACTAGTTCCGAGTTTCTTATAGCGCGGTTTCCATAGAACACGCTACGAATTAGCCTGGTTTGTACGGTTAAATCCGAGTTTCTTATAGCGCGGTTTCCATATAACGCGGTACGCACTCACCGCGTTATAGGAGGGTTGACTGTATATATATATATTGGTTAGCGGCGAAGTGTATAATTTTGGCATTCAGTGCAATGTGCACAATGCCAATAACTATTGGAAGTTGCGTGTAACGCTTTCATTTTGTACACAGCCTACTTAGAAGATTTTTTGGATTTTCATAATACCAAAGTGTTTATGCTATTAATTATATAAAACTAAGAAATTTATATGCGCGAAATAGAAATGACTCAATTTTGTTTACTATTTCATACAAATACTCGCATTTTCAATCATTTTCATTCAATTTATAATTGTCATATGTTTTCATGTCATAATATTTTGATACATGTTGTTTGCTTTCTTCAATAAACAAATTTTGTTTCTGAATTGTTTTATACTTTCACTCACGTTTATTTAATTTATCCAAAACGAACACACTTGAATATATATATATTAATTATGGAGAATTACTTCTTAACAGAGAATGTAGTATCAACGATTTGAATGCTATTACTTTCTAAATATAAAAAATAAACATTTTATACTTCCAAAAAGCAATGTATTGTAAATGAATTTGGAACATTTGGAAATAGAAAGAAATAACTACAGAATTTGAATCAGATATAAGCAGTATTTCCAGACTCACTTCATTGTTTAAAGTGAGTGACTGTCATATCATCATAGAGTAGAAGGATAAAGTAACTAGAATATTGAAAAACAATGTAATAATTTCGTATTCTATGAGATGCTTAAGTTAAGTAAACTGTTTAGTTGAAAATGAATATCAAGAATTGATTGGTTATTGTACACCTTTATATGTTTTAGCGTATTCAGAGTGGTCAGACATTGTATAGAATACCGGCAGCAAATACACTTTGCCGCTAACATACATATACATATATATGTTTGAATCTAAATGGGATTGTCCGTCTCTTTTGACTGGACGGGATTTACGCTCGAGGAGGTTCCCATCCGCACACCTTTTCCTATGGAAAAATTCTCTATCTCTCATTCATTTGCTTGCCCCAGTGTTCAGTTATCTATTTTTGAATTTCTTCGACGAACGATCCTTGAGTATAAATCTGCATAAATTACTTGCTGGCAATTCGCATTTGGAATATGCCGTTTCCGCGTGTACGCGAGCTAAATCCTAATTGCGTGTTCACCGATGAAAGGAAGTCCGAGGATGCTAAGTGAGACGGGAAATCGGCGTTTTGTCGAATCGATTTCCGTTTGCTCTTTCCTCGTTTGCTCGAGATGAATCGATGTGTCCGTTTGTCCAAGAATTCTGCAATTTCTGCGCTCGAATATTCGTGGCTCGTTAATTACCTTGTCGGAGTCTTTGCTTCGATGCACACGTACCAGGATCTACTATTTATAAAAATGACAGTATACACATTGGCCATTAAGCAAACACTGCTTCGAGCCACCACCACACGGCTTCGCATTCATTCAAACGACGTTCGAGGCGATTCACTTTATTTATTTCGTTCCCACCATCTGAAGTTCATACCTGAAACGTCTGCATTTATTAAGTTCATCTCATCGAAATAATTCACAAAGATTTATATGTTTTAGTCAAACAACAATAAACTGTTCAATACTATAATAATAATATTCTTGAAACTTTAGCTCTTTTCACCCTATTCAATACTATTTCAAGTTATATAATTATAGGCAGTTTGTCCAAAGATTTGATTAATTTATAATTACTTTCTAAATGTGAAAAAGAAAACTAAGTTATTTCAATAAAAGTAAGCCAAACTATTAAAATTCTACATTGAAAATAATACTACAAATTACTAGGAAAAAAATGCGTTTTGTCGTTCACGTAATATCAGCGTTGCGAAATCCGCATTGTGCGAGGTCTACCAGTAAATCCCACTTATCGTGTCCATGGAAATATTAGTTATTGTACATTGTGAAACTCCAGTTTCATATGCATACGAACAAAGTGCGCTTAAACAAATTAAACTGAAATATCGAGACTTGCGTAACCGTGATCAACCTGTCAACGCCATTACATTATCTCATATGTTTATTTTTATCACATAACTCCTGAGATCTCGTTCCAAGTGTTTCCAATTTATGAACTTATTTGTACACAATCATCACTTCACAGACCGAACGTAAATAAATAGATCATTGATTTAGCGACATCGCTCGGTTTACGGATCAATAGCCCTTTGTAACAATTGATTATTCAAATTTTGTTTCATTATTGTTATTATGTTTAATCTTTTGTTTTTGTCTGTTTGTGACTGTTGCAATGACAACAACAACAACAAAATCCGTTGCTACAAATTGTCTATTGGTATTTCTGCCCTAATACAAATACACCCATACCTCGCTATACGGCCGCTCTTTATACGGCATTTCGCTATTCGCTATAGGTTTTCTATTAACGGCCTAAAATGTTTCGCTATAACGGCAGAATAACTTATTTTCGATGTCAATTTTGTACAATAATTGATTCGTTATACGGCTTTTCGCTTTGCGGCCAAGTTTCGTGGAACGTATCTAGGCAATAAAGCGAAGTATAGGCGTAATTAATATAAAAAGTTAGAATGATATCTAATTTCAACGACCAAAGAAACGTGATTTTCGGGAGACTCTAATTAAGGTTACAAATATTTACATTTTTAGACCACCAACGTTCTTGTATTATCTTTTGGAAGTCACGTATTACAAACATATTAAATTCAATATAGAAACTGATAAATAAACTTTTAGGTTTTTTTTCATCGTCTTGCTTTGAAGGGTTTATATAATCTCCACTTGTTTGGGAGAGTACACAAACGTTGAAGATGAACAGCGTTTTCGTTTCAACGAGAATACATTCGAATGAAAGCAGCTATTATTGAGCGAAAAATATTGTATGTAGATGGTCTACTTATTTAGAAATCTTGTACGATTTCCGGTATGAAACGGAAACGCAAAAACTTTCGGTGGAGAAGGTGAAACTGAAAGCTATTGTAAAACATCCCCCGTAATTTTTAATTGCTTCCTCGAAACTTACGTCATTTCCTGAAGGCATTAGTATTAAACATATTTGTTAACCAACTTTTCGAATCGTTATCTTTTCATTATACAGTGGTACCTAGACATACGAGTTTAATTCGTTCCGTAACCTTGCTCGTATCTCAAAGCAATTAGTCTGAAGTGGGAGAAACTGTTGGTGTAATGTGCGATTGCTCGTATCTCAAATCTTGCTCTCATCTCAAAGCAAAATATCGCTCGCTCGTATCTCAAAACTAGTGCACTCGTATATCGAAGTATCACTGTATATTGAGTCGCAGTACAATTGCAAATTGGGCTGTGAAACGTTGACCCAAACATGATTTGATCTAAACTCAGTGCATTGCTGTTACAATAATATTCCGAGTGACGAATGAGCTACGAAGCTATGTATCCAAATCCTATCGATGCAAATGTGGCTCATCTCAATGTTGCATCACAGTAAATGATTTAACAGGGACCGTGTACATATTTATATTTTTTTTTTCGAATCGAGTTTCACGCATTCGAAACGCACACCGCTTTTTCGTTCTTCAGTTTCGTAACACATGTAACCGTCCTAATTTGACCCACTATGCGACTCGTGGAGTTACGAATTACATAAAAAAGAACGAGTGGCTCATGCAGCGAACGAACACTCCCGCTATACAATTACATTAAAAGCGGCTTTATGCAAATAGCATAGTTCGCTGCATGCTCCGCATAATTTAAAGCTCTCTATCCAAATATTTGGAACGCTCATTCGAAGCCGCTTCTTTCTTTGTCGGTTAGAATATCGAATCTGCTTGCATAACAAACCATTTTTTGTTTTTGTTATTTATTCGCTTCTGCGAAATGTAACGAAAATTCTCGAGTTTGTTCAGCGAAATCAAACAAAGGATTATTTGATTTCCCAGCATCACCTATTTTACATTTTAAATTACGTCCTTATCGTAGCGTGAATGCGAACTTCGCAATAACAAGTTATATTAAGTTACCTTCAATTTGGTTTACCTTCATATGTTTGTCTATTTGACGTTAAAACAAGAGAATTTAACAATAGACATTCTATACTAGTATCCTTGAATTATCATAATATTTATTATAATAATTTGAGTACAATTATCGTAACTTTGAGCTTTTCTTCAATGAAGTTTTAGATCGTTTTATTTTAGTTTATTAATCAAATATTAACTTATTATGATGGTTCATCACTCACCTATCTAATTATGACAACAGCTGTCAATTTGTACTTGTCATATTTGTCATTGTCATTTTTTGGTTACAATTTAGCATCAAAATTTAGTATATTTGTTTCACCATGGAAACCCGTTTCCAATTTCTAAGAAAATATCGTAGGTGTTTATGGATTTAAAAACTAAATAATTTGAATTAGTTCAAATTTAAATAATCATTTTGGTGTAAATGTGTTTCTTTTTTCTAAAACTCAAATTTATTTATTTTTTTTTAAATCCGCCTACAAAATGTAAGTTCAAGGATATTTCGATTTAACTTCGTGATTTTTTAATAGTTTTTTTTACGAGTTGTCTAGTTAAAAATAATGACGTTCGTTGGTGGTCGATTTTATCGAATATTAAGTTACCTTTGTCTACTACATTGACGAATGTCTATACAGTGGTACCTCGATATACGAGTGTTTTAAGATACGAGCCGCCGAGCGATATCGCTTTGAGATGAGAGCAAGATTTGAGATACGAGGAATCGCACACAACACCAACAGTTGCTCCCACCTCAGACTAATTGCTTTGAGATACGAGCAAGTTTACGGAACAAATTAAACTCGTATTTCGAGGTACCACTGTACATATAATTGATTCATTATAAAACTTTAGATTTCGCAACAACTTATTTCACGATAATTTCAATATTACCTTGATTTTCATGACATTGCACGACCATTGAAGCATTTTCCAACTTGTTTGCACATGACTGGGGATTATAAGGTTGATAAAATCCGCAACATTCCATCGATTTCGAATAGTTTTCTTATGAGTAATTTGTAAATAAAAAAGTGTATTTCATAAACTTCATTTTAGTTCACATTTCGCAGAATACATGTAAATTAATTAATGAATTAATCAAGAGAATAAAACGTACAGTTTTACTATAATTAAACAGTTGAACGTCGATGCGATGGATTACGAAGCTCCCACAGCAATTAGAGAGAGATTAAAACGTTTTATCTACAAAAAGCAGCTTAATAATTTGCCGTTGTATGAACACAAAAAAAAACTGATTGAGCCGAAAGTGAAGCCGGCTGAAGGTTAACTTATTACACTTTGTTTATAAATAGAATTATTGCGAGGTAAAAAATTCATGCTTCGTGTGATCGAAGTAATCGATTGGAACTTAATTGGCTTGTATTTACACACTCCCACCTAATTGTTGCTGTATGATTTACTGTGTTTGAAGCAGTTTCAGTGGATTCGCTGTTTTGGGCGATTTGCCTCTCAAATTATAGTAGATTAGACTCTTAATTGATTATCCGCACAATGCGGTGCATGGGTTCGCCCACATGCTGCTAATTAAAAATAAGATAATTAAAAGCTGCCCTTCATGCAGAAAACTATTGTGCGGCGTGTAATGAAGCGTGTAGGCGTTTTGCATAATAGCTGGAGTGCTCTGGATCGATACTGAAAGTACATAAGCTCTCTCCTGCTCAGCAATTTCATTATTGAAAAAAATATGGAAAAATCTTGTTTTTCGTTTATTTTATGTATTCGTTTCGTACACCAAAAAAGTAAATCCAAAGAATTTGTTCAATAAATGACAATAGTATTGATTGCAATGGTCACAAACAAAAGATATTTGTATAACAATAATAGTAATGAAACTAATTGAAAATCAACTGTTTCAATGTTAATATCAATCTTTCCGCACACAATTTAATTAATATTATATATCATAATAATATTAGCTATTGTAAATTAGAAGAAATCAATGTGAAAACTTTGTAATTTTGAATGAGTTTGAACGTTCTATTTGTTTTTTTCTTATACTTAATGGTAAATATAATGCAATGTGCTGAATATTTATTAACCTTTTATTGATTTATATGTATGTCAAGTTCATTGCTAAAAGAATTGCTAAATCAAAACGTATTTATATTTATGACTCACTTAAGTTTTGATTTCTATTTATGGTAGTTATTCTTAATGTAATATGTACACAAAACTATTATTGTTAAGATAAATAAATTACTATTTAAATGATTATAAAAGTTTTCAGTAAATCGTGTGACATTTAAATTTTGTTCCATGATTTGTTTCTAATAATTTACATTTGAAACAAGTGGATTTTGAAATTAATAATATTATTGTTTATGTTTTCATATGCTATTGAAATGCATGTAGATATGACGACAATGAGATGTAATTACAAATAGTTTAAATGATATCTAGGATGTTTTCCTTGTACAAGTACTCATTTTCGTCAATTTAGATATCAATCAATTCGTTTCTCCCTACAAAAAACGTATTTGGAGTACAGCATTTTCAAAGTGTTTCCGAGTCAACGTCTCTCTTCTTCCTCAAGGTGCATCCGGTCGACCCGTTTCTGTGTTTGCGATTAGACGACAATAAAGATGCGATCTTATCTATTCAGAATCCTAAAGTGTGCAGTTGCATAAACAGCTAATTATGCGTTGCGTCAGTGCACCTTGTGGCGTCGTGCCATATAACGTGAAACAATGGTGGATTACCGGAGAGCTGAGTGAAATTCTGCAAGGAGAAAGAATGGAATGTTGATTATGGGAAAATCGTGAAGAGAAAACACATCATATCGATCTGTTTGGAGTTTGTGTGTGTGTGTGTGTGCGTGTGCATCACCATCATATCAGGATTTCCGACGCCCTCTCTCACGCGCTCAATTTCGCGACGACGCGTCTCTGCTCCTCGCTCCCATGGACTCCACCAGCCAGAATCCTAGGATCCAGTTTGAACAAGGAGGGAGACAAATCAGTCCAGCGCGAATCGTGAACAGGGCCGAAACAATGGGAGAGAGTGCATCGTCTGCTCCGACGAGGGAGAGGAGCATCTGAGAGAAAACGAAAAGGAGGCGAGAAGACGCACGCAGGAGGAATCTTGAACCGCGTCGAAGAAGACCACTTTACCACGAACAATAAACAACAACAACAAATTCGACGATAATGCAAACAAAACGCAGATCCCGGTGAAAATAATTTCAATTTCAAAACCGTAATTACATAAACATTTTCACTTTCTGCGTTACACAACGCTTCGTTTGTGTTATTTTAATTAGCGAAACTGCGAAAAAAAATTATATAAAAAAACAATTATCCAAAATAAAACTTGTGAATTAAAGCAGAGTGATTTAGTGAATAAAATGAACATGCACAAATAATAATTATAATGGTGATAAACTGAAATGTAAATAAATAAAGTTTCAAACTTTACAACAACCTTGGCGAGATTTAAATTTAGTTTTTCGATCGGAACCGTATGCAACCGAACGGGGTTTGGTGCGAACGGTGTTGCATACGAGTTTCCGGAAAAGTTTTTTCAAATTTTTGAAATAATCCTTCCTTTTTCTGTTACGCAAAAGAAAAGAACATGGAATCTGGTGCGAGTGATAACGGACGGATGGAATTGAAGTTGGAAAAGAGTTATCTGGATCCGCAGTTGGAAAGGGATGTTTCTGAAGCTTGGCGTGAGTTTTACTGGAACACGAAATTGCAAATTTTCACTTTAGAGTAGAGCGGGATTACGAAAAATTTGCAGTTTGTGTCGCCCTGTAGTTAGAGTTGTTTGTCGGTTTTCCTTTGTGATGTTACGTAGATCCTTAGATAAACACAGGTGACCTTCCGACTCACGACCACTTTATTATTCAAAGTCGAGCGCAAAGTTTGAGTTTAGGGAATTCCCCGGATATTCAGAAACTTGTGTCGTCACATGTGTGACGGTGGTCATCGGTAGAAAACATTGAATGCACTTTAGAAAGCACCAATTTTGTTTCATATAATAATTTCAAATGTTTTATCATTGTTACTTCTTATTTTGAGTGTTTTTAAATATATAGTCTGTACTTGAGATTTAGAAACGTTGTTTGTAAAGAATACGAAAAGTGGTGGTAGATTTCGTCCGGTTCCGATGAATGCGTAATGCAATATGTATTATTTATTATATGTAGATTATCGGAATGACCTTTTTCCATATCACAGTTTTATTTTATTGACCTATTCATTAGCTCTCGCACACACTAACTAACTTAGATTCATTACGCTTAGCTTTTCGTGTGCCACCGATGAAGTGTAGCAAACCGCGTGCGATTATTGTAAATATGTGATCGGATTCTTCTGCTGTTCACAACAACAATATTGTCAAAATGAGTTTGTACAAAACGGCGATACAGAACATGCGTCTAGTAAATGCGTACAGTGAGTGCAGTTTGAGTTGGATTCGGACACTTGAGTGTAAATATGGTGCTAAAATTGCTCGTTTTTCTTCTTTTTAGATGAGATGATGGAGACTGAGAGTCGGGGGGTTGCGAACAGGGTGGTGGATCTGGAGCGGAGGGTCCTGGAGCAGGGAGACGAACTGGTGTGCTTGAAGGCTACGTTGGCGGAGGCTTTGCGAAGAATAAACATCCTCGAAGGCTCACGACTGGCGCATCAAATTGTGACGACTCCGGTCCAGGCTCGAAATGGGGCACATCCGACGACCCCGACCAACGCTCCGCCGGTCCTCAAACGTCCCACAAGTTACTCAGCCTCCAGGTAACTTCGATTCACCTCCTAAAGCAAAACTTGATCTTCTTCGTTTCCAGAACTGATCTGAATAGGAAAAGCTATGCCGGCAGCTCTCTGCCGCAGAGACGTGCCATCCATTACCAGTCGACTGGATCTTTACATAGTGACAGCCAGAGCTCGAGCAGTGTGTCCCCCGTGCCATCGCCTTCTCCGAGGGCTACCCCGCAGCCCTTGAGCAAGAGGCCGCCTTTGGTATCGCCCTCGCAGACCACCACATTACATAAACGGTGGAGCTCGACCGGCGATTTCAACCAACATATCAATATGCAATCGAAGTAAGTAAACAGCGCTCGATGGCTCATCTTCATCTGAAAAATCAATTTGCATCATCAATTCCAGAAAAAATATGTTACATTACGTTGATATTCAGTACTCAACGTCCGTCTATCACAATATAAAAGAGATAAATATATCAAGTAATGAAAGAAACGTCACAACAATATAGCCGCATTTTGCTGACAATCATCACATGACAAATGAAGATTGCTCAATCAATTATCTATAAATAAACTTATATAAAACATAATTAAAAGTGACAATTGATCATTAAAGTAAGATGTATACAAACCAATCAATATCCAATATACAAATCATTAAATATGAAATAGAAATCTTATGATAAAAAATACATTATTTTACTTATGAATCAAATGAAACTCAATTATCTAATTCTATAACATTTATATGAAACGTTTGTATCGTGTTGATTTACAAATTACCTTTACGTTTTATTCTTGCAAAAAATGCGTTTAACTAACAGTTTTAGCACAATTACAATGATCACTATTAGTAGAATGTCGCTAATCCGTACACAAATACTTTGCTCGTCGTTTAACGGGTCGTGTATATTCAATTGTTCAGTGTCACCGTTCACTCTAATTCAGACAAACCTGTATTAATCTTAGTAGCTCCATTAATCTGGACATGACCGCTAACCCTTCAATTAGTACATATTAATATACGTCACACCGTATTAGTAATAGCGTACATCATCTATACAGAAAAAGTGAAAATAATCTATTGGCTAGATCTTATATCTTACAGGCTAAATATTAATTTCCTTTTTTTAAATTTATATATTGACATTCATTAATAATTCAATTATATTTCAACGTATTTCTACAAAAACATTAATATATTCTAATATGTTTGTGACTTCGTCCAATAGAAAATGGAAATTCCGTTGTGGTATATTTTATAGATTTATACGTGCAAACACGAACAAATAAATGAGATTGATTGATAATTTCTAATGAATATTGATATTTAAACATAATTACAGGAAATTCTAGTAAGACTATCAAGAACTGTATCTAATTACGTTGAATGTCTTATTGCAAAATTAATGCAACCTTCTTAGTAATTAGAACATATACTGCAAAATTTTTGAGCAAAATCACTCACGTATTATTAATTGTATCAATACAGATATTTAAAACTCAAATCTTGATCAGAAATTATATCGAATTTTATGAATTTCCTTGCTTTGCATCACTTCCGATGAATGCTAAAGTGCTTAGAAACTCATGTATATGCGAGAAAATCACATGACCCTGTGCTGATGTCATCAATATTTTAAACAACTGATTTATTTGCTATTTTAAACTCAATTTACTAAAGAACAAAAATTTTGATTTTGAATTGAATTTTTCTGAACATTTGCGTTGGAGTTCCCACGCAACACTTAAAACAAAATCTACAATCATCTCAAGTTGAATATGCAAATCAACGTTAAAACTCTTCACCAATTCGCAGGAAGTCTTTACAGAACAAAAAAAAAGCAATATCTTTTCCCACACAGTTCTTAACTAAAAATAGCACATTCTCGAATTATTCTACTAGCAACAACACGTGTTTTGTTTATAGCAACGGCAATTTCATTACATTTGTTGTCAGAGTCCGTCAGTTATCGAAATCGATGGAATTGAATATTTAATGCCCTGCCTAAACTGCATAGGAATTGTTGCTAACAACACGAGTTATTATGTCACAACCATTGTTAAATCACAACAATTGCACCATACAAACAAAATGCTCAATGCCATTTAGAACGATGTGTTTATTTCTCTATTAGCGCTAAATTGTTTCATTCTTATTTTTTGATTTGTTTTTGTAACCAATTTTATTGTTTTTTCTTCTTTTGTAATTGAACATATGTAATACATACATTTCTTACAGTAACTTCATCATTTAGACCGTTCCACTAAATTATTTGCTTGTTTTATTTTATTTTCTAGATTTTCCACAAAATCCTTTTTGAATTTATATATGAAACCGTCAACAACCTCATCGTCCAATATAAAGCACGGGTTTGTTTGGTTTTTTTTTTCAAATTTTATTCATGGTTTTCTGGTTTAACACTAATTTCAACTAACATAATATTTAAATCATTCCCCTCATTAACATCACTTAATTGTAACATATTAACACTACGGGTATTATAACATTTAGGTAAATTTTAGGAAGTAATATTTTCAAATTTGTTGTCTGTGATATGTGTAAGAAAATGTAAATCATTTTGTTGATTATTATGCTTTAAATGAATCATTGTTAAATTTACTTTCATTTATAACTAAATAACTACATTAAATAGGTGAATTATTCGATGCAAGTATGCTTGGAATACTATAGTTAATACAGTTAATGCAACAGTAATGTGAAAATGCAATTTGAAGGCTGTATTATAATGCAATATCCTGTGCCCTTTGGTCATAATTTTGGCCAGTCAATATCCGACTAAACTCTGTTTCAACCTGACTGCATTACGTTTCCATTAAACAGACAATCAATTTTACTTCTATTTATTTCAAATATAACGAAATAACAACATCTTTAATTAATAATAATAAAGTTTGGCTTGTGCACAAACAATTTGAGTGGTATTCGTGTGCATTGGATAAAGCCATTTAATTAAAGATGCTATCGTTATTGAATTAATTGTGTTGTTATCGCGTGATGACAAAAATTTCATTTGATGGATGTGCTTTGCGTAAGTTCGCGTTGTATGGCGCATCTGCACTAATGTTATTAACGCTGCCCGGCATTCGCGTCGATATTTTCATCCAGTTCCTCTCTGGCTCTTCGCTTGGCCGCTCACACGGTAAAAAACGAGCTCTGTGCAGAAGTGGAACTTTCCAAAAAACACAATTACATCGCTTTAGTACGATTCTGTAAGCGAGTCAGTCCAGCAACGACACTCCTCCCTTCAACATGAGCAGGTAACTCATTAGCGCAGTCCAAACTTTGAATACTTAATAACATCTAACTAAGCGCAAAGTTATTAACAATTGCAATAAAAATAAATTTACACGTCATCATCGTATGCTGATAGTATTAACCCAGATAAAGTTTGCGTTCTTTTTGTCGTCGAACTCTCTCTTTTTGTTGTTTGTCAAGCGGCGCGTTTTAATGCGGAAAACCTGTTGTTGTTTATTTTCGATATTACTCATCGCACGTAATACCTGTTTTTTTTTAATATTCGGTTGATCGAATGTGGGCTTAAAATTGGCCGCGATAAATCAGTTGAATTAATTCGAACGCGTCTATTCGCAGCACCCGTGATGTAAGTTATAACGAAGATGACCAAACGCTCAAGATGTACTTGCGTGGGCGTCCGGTTATGCTGCACGCTCCGGCCGACATCGCCGACAGTTTCGACCTGACGAAGGTGTCCACGGCACCTTCCCAGAAGCTGAAACTGGATTGGGCTTACGGCTACCGCGGCAGGGATTGCCGCTCCAACCTGTACCTACTTCCGACCGGCGAGATGGTCTACTTCGTGGCGGCCGTCGTCGTCCTTTACAACGTGGAGGAACAAAATCAGCGGCACTATTTGGGCCACACGGACGACGTGAAGAGGTGAAAACACGCGAAAATTCAATTAGTTGAAAACGATATATATTTTTCTCAACAGCTTGGCCATCCATCCGAATAAATTGCTGGTGGCGACCGGACAATGCGCCGGCCACGATAAAAGAGATGCAAGGCCGCACATCCGGATTTGGAATTCTGTTTCGCTGCATACGCAGGCTATAATTGGAGTGAACGAGTTCAACGTATCCGTATGCTGCATATCTTTTAGCAAAGCAGATGGTGGGTCACTCTTGCTGGCCGTCGACGAGGCTCAAGACCACATGATCTCCGTCTGGGATTGGCAAAAAGGAGAAAACGGTCACAAAATCACCGAGACGAAAGTAGGTTTCCGATGTAATGATTTCACGTTTTTTCCCTTAACGGCGCCCGTAATTGTATGGCATACATTAATTTCATATGCCACGGTCTTTTGCCTTACGAAACAGGTATTTACGTTCTTAATTATACCACTTTTTTTAAATTTCCAGTGCTCCGTTGATACAGTAGTAGCAGCCGAATTCCATCCATTGGACAGGAACAATATCGTAACTTGCGGTAAGAATCACATTGCTTTCTGGACCTTGGATGCGGGTGGCACTCTCTACAAGCGAATGGGAATCTTCGAAGGTCGCGACAAACCGAAATTCGTGCTTTCCGTTGCGTTCTTGCAGTCTGGAGACGTTATTACTGGAGATTCGAACGGAAATCTGGCGATTTGGGGACGGGGCACGAACACCGTGCAAAAGTTCATTAAGAACGTTCACGAGGGTGGAATTTTCTCGATCTGCGTGACCAAGGATGGAAGCGTTATCACGGGTGGTGGCAAGGACGGGAAATTGGTTCAGTTCGATCCGAACCTTTCGAAAAACAGGGAAGAGATTACCATCGAAAAGCACTTCGGCGGCGTGAGGGTGGTGTCGGAAGGCAGAGGCTCGCAATTGCTCCTGGGTACAACCAGAAACTGCATTTTGGTAGGCTCAGTCGGTTTAGCTTTCCAGCCGATCGTCTTGGGGCACGCCGATGAATTGTGGGCTCTGGCTGCCCATCCCAGCGTACCGCAATTCGCTACTGCCGGTCAAGATAAATTACTGCAAATGTGGGATTCCATGTCGCACAGTATCTTGTGGAGTAAAGATATTGGAGTAAGTATTTTCAATTCAATTGAAGATTGCAAATTTGTTACAATTATTTTGTATTTTAGGAACAAGCCCATAGTATCGCATTTTCGGCTGACGGTTGTGTGGTGGTCGTAGGTTGCTTGGACGGCCAATGGCTGGTTTTCGATACGCAGAGCCGCGAGTTTTTGGGAAAATACAAGGACGGCGATGAACCGATACAAACAATCGCCTTCTCTCCAGATGGTAACCTTCTGGCAGTCGGTTCCAGAGACAACAACATTTACATTTATCAAGTGTCCGAACAATACAGGTTCTCGAGAATTGGAAAATGCCTTGTAATATAACAAATATCCTCATCATAATAGTAAATTATTAAATCTTTCATTATAGGGCCATTCCAGTTTTATTACGCACATAGATTGGGCAGAGGATAACCAATCATTGCGCAGTAACTCTGGAGACTACGAACTTCTATACTGTAAGATATTTACTTTTCTAGAAAAGTATGAGTGGAAATCATAATTTCATTATTTTAGGGAATGCCACTACTTGCAGGCAAATAGTGCAAAGCTCCTCCATGAAGGACGTAAAATGGGCTACAAATACTTGCACGTTAAGCTTCGGAACCGTAGGTATATGGCCCGAGAACGCGGATGGAACAGATGTAAATGCCTGTTGCACCAACAGCGATGATTCATTAATGGCAACCGGCGATGACTTCGGGAAGATAAAGTTATATTCATATCCGGTGTCCCAGCCTAAGGTATAATCGTAGTGAACATCCACCAGTTCGAATGGTAATAATAATATATCTTTGTAGTCATTGAACCACGTCTACGGGGGGCACAGCAGCCATGTGACCAACGTTACATTTATACACGATGACTCGCGATTGGTCTCAGTCGGTGGTAAAGATACGAGCGTCCTGCAATGGACCGTATCGTAGATAAGCTGAAACGAAAGTGATTTCTATTTATTTGAATTCAAGAAATTCGAAGTTTTTACAATAGGAAATGCACGTATTCCATTCTGCTTAACTATTATTGCATAGGAGTGTGTGTGTCACAGTATATGCAACTTGCGTTTTCCCCAAACTACTTTCTTTCAAGGATTGGAAGGCATAATGCTTATCTCATTAAAAAACATACTTTTATATACCCTAGTTTAAACACTTGTTATATTTATAATGTACAATTGCTAGTCCTTATCATTTATATATATAAAGATAAACACTTTTTTTTTCATCTTAACTATTTTAAGGCATTAATACTAATTTCATTTCATTAAAAGAACAAACGAAATGATACTTTATAATTAGAATGTTATATTAAAGTGTCCACATTAATAAATTATCCTTAATTTTCGACCTTTTCTTAATTATACAATGCATCTTTCCAGCAGTAAACAGCAAGTAATAACAAAATTTAAATTTAAAAAGAAATACTCGAACAATGATTCACAGTACCTATTCCTATTATCACTTTTCCTTACGGGACTTCTTGTTGAAAATGTTAAGATACTTTCCACGGGTCATTTCTTTCGATTCTTCCAGTCCCAATTGGTATGCAGTGTCGTGAAATTCCTTGACTTTTGAAACGAGCGATGATGTAGACAACGTTGATAAATCTGGATAAAATAAATAGTTTTACGTTTGAAAAAGATAAGTCATATGCATTTACGGTTCATATAAGTCTGGTCTTCGTGGTTGAACTTTTTGTTGTAGGGCATGGCTGAATTCAAATGGTTGTAGCTGTTCAGGAAATCAGTTAGGCCTGGAACTGTTCAGAATGTTTGGCAGTTAATTTCAGTCGCATTTCGGTCACCTCAACGCTTACATTTTTCGGGCCAAAGTTCGGGTGAGGTCCTATCGATATTTTCCATGCTTATTAAACTTTGCTCAAGTTCGTCAAAACTGTGCTGATCGTCCTCGGAACTCCCTGGGTAAACAAACAAGTTTTCGTTTTGCATTTGACAGCTCAAAATATAACTTAACCTACACATAAACTGACTAACGGTTAAACGAAGATTTGCAATATTCAGCAAGGAATATATCAAGAAAGCTTGTATAAAATTTAAAGTAGATTAAGTACGGAATTTTATTTTGCGCGAATAATGCCGTGAAAAGCGCATGGGTTGTGGAAATAACGGAAAATAGTTTTACCTTGTTGAACGCTCCCGGGTTTCTCGGACTCCATCTTGCTAGTACTGCCAACTTCATCCAATTGCATTGGTAGATATTCTATTTTTGGATATAGATCCTTGATTTAATCTAGATTTCTTTTTCAAAATAACAAATCCGATAGAAAAACTGTTTTTTTTTTTGGGAATAAGTTTAAATAGATAAATTGGATCTGTATGAACTCGTGGTTGCCTATTCAAACAGAAATTAGCAGATGGTTCTAATCCATGTTTATGTTTTTAAGGCACAAATAGCTAATATTTACATGGGACTATATATACAGATCGATTGTTTTCATTTGAACTTTCGAAAATAAACACGATACGTTTATGGACTGGTTTAATGTGTGTGCTGTTTAGTAGATGGAGCAAACGGTGGAAGCAGCAACAGGTTGCATCATAGCGGCATCCCGAAACCAACCAATCCTCCCAATCCAATGCGATCAGTCGAGTTTGAAGCGCTGTGGTGAGAGGTGCACTCGATTTCAAGCTCCTGTTTGTTTATTTTTGAAGTTTTTTTGTTTGGGTGAAAATCAAGAACTGCCGGACGATACAATAAACCGATTGCAGAACAAATCAAATGCATGACAATGTAAACAGTTACGTGTGTGATTAAATGAAAGTGGGACAGTACCTCGTTCGCACATTTTTACTGGTAGAACTAAAGTTTTTTGTCTGCTCTCGCATTCTGTTTGCCCTCTCTGTACCAGACGCGCTCGTTTGTCGTCCAGAACAACAGATACATTACAATTAGATGAGTGTAAAGTGTTCTATGAAAATGGGTGTAGGATTGCCGCCATTGGAATTCACCGAGTGCATCGGGGACAGTCCAACGTTTCGCGACAATCTGCACAAGCACGAGAAGGAATTGGAGTACACCAATCAACAGATCAAGAGGCTCATCAAAGAGGTGAAAGATCTATTAACAGCGGCCAAACGTAAGTTTCTAGCTCCTCGCTACCTGCTCCCTATTACTTTTTTTTTTGTTCTTCTCGCCTCAGGCTACTGCCATCCATTTAAAAACTGTTTTTGTTTTCGAACAGATGACCAACCATTTGACACTTAACTACTTGATTCCAATTACAGCCTGATAAGAGTCAAATTCTTCATAACGATGTCCGATTATCTTGTACTAACGTTATAATTAATGAAATACAACTTTTGTATACCATATTTGTATGGTGTTGCTGCATTTACTTTCATTTTATATGAATATTAAAATCCACTTGATCTGTCTATTAAAGCTAATCCAACATGGATTTGCCGTTCATTCATTTGCTCACTCACTCAATTTAAGTATTCTTATTCCCAGCAGAAGGTCACCAGACCCTTTGACCTTTAACTCCTTATCAAGAATAGTCGAAATCGTACCGAATCATCACTATTCTAACTTCGTTTTGTATAATTTTGTAAGAACATCTGTAATTCAATGACATTGTGAATATTTTATATTTGAATCATTGAAAGGTAACTGTAACTCTCAGGCCATTGAAATTATGGTGCGTTTTCTAAAAACATAGTTTTTTAAATTATCCATCCCACATAATCATGATTTTCTTACAATCTGAATTGAATAAAATGTATCAGCAATACGTTTCGTAAGCAATTAGCAACCACTGATATGATTTCATATTGTTCGTTATCAATGCATGAGACATTCACGAGGTTTCAAATGAGATACGCAACACTCAGACTGTACATTTCCCAATGCCCTTTTCGTTGAGGAGATTCAGTGAGTAATTATTTAGTATATTTAATTCTAAAAATTCAAATATCTCCAATTGATTGCGGAGAATGTATACTAATTTTTAAAATGAATGGATTTTGTTTATTGTTTCTTTTCTAGTTATCGTTCATACAAAGAAATGTGTAAGCGATTTTGTATATTTTCGAGTATCAAATATCTGTAACATACTTAAGTTAATCTTAGTAAATATGAATCTGAAGCAGCTAATATCTTATAAACATTAGTTTCTTTCAACAGTTTCTGAGAAATAACTGTTCTCTGAAGGATCATCTTAAACGTATGCGCATATCTTCACTTTGAAGTCGAGCACATTGACATTCAAAGTATCAGGTAAGTTAATTTCCCGAGAAAAGAAACTAAAACGATAATTTCTCTCGTAATAATTCATAAGATCTGGGGAATAATATACATTACATTACTTTTGTATATATTTTCGAAGCGGAAAACCAAATAAATAGGCTAATATTATGAATGTATAAATGCAAAAGGGAAAACAACGTATTTGTTTTTCCAAGTCCATTAAAACAATAAATCGTTTCCATCGAAGCGAACAGTTTTTCTGCAATAAATTACAAGTTTGTTAGCGTAACATTTTATATTGCGCGATTTTTCATACAATTTATGTTGCGATTATGATAATAAACTGAGTGCGGTGCAAGATTTTCCTATGAATCACCGTGGTGTCTAACACTTGATCTCCTCCGCACGTAGGAAATTGATCGCCGATCTGTTTTTTTCTCTCTTTTCTTCTGCGTATCATTCCGTGGCCTAATTATTTACCGAGCACACACAATAAAAGCACTCGCACTCGTGAGTGGATGAGAGAGTTCCGCTGAATCTTCGGAGAGTCTGTGTCATTGTCGTTAACTTTCTTAATTTCATGTATGGACTGCAGCAGTTATAATATCAGACATAGGTTGAATTTTGTTTAGCTTTCGAAGGATAATTGCTATTCGTAATTAGAATGAAACATATTTGTTTATATAATTTATTCTTATTTTAGTTGGCCATGACTGACATTAACAAACAAAATTAATTAACATTTGTGTCACTTTTGCTTAATATGCTATAACTTGTGACAAAATATGGTTCCAGTAAATGCCATTAGCTGAAATAATATACTGTAAATATTTGTGAAAACGTTCAACAATTCAAGGAATCCAGTTCAAATGCCTGGGTAAATCCAAGGTAAATTTTCATATTTTAGTGCAGATTTTCTCCGAAATGTATTTGTTAGATAATAACTGATAATGTTCTGTTTAAGGTGTTAAAATTAATGGGAATAATATAACTTAGATTAATTGTAATTGTTGGTAGTCTCAAGTAAACTAGTAGTGGCTACTGCTTGAAAATATCCAAGAGCACGATGATCCTTTCAGCAGACAGCGAATCCTTTGTCTCGAATTACATCGGCCGGGCCAAAGAGTAGTATCGCTGAAGGGCTTATTTGGAGGGCCCCCGGGGTCGTTGAACCGGCTGGCTGCGGAAGCGGCAGACGGCGTCGCGACGCCAATCAATAGTTTTGCAGCTATGTAAATCACAGAATTCCGGAACCGCCAGGATCTACGAGCGAAAACAATTTGCATCCGTTGCAGCAAACAAAAAAGAGAGGAAGGGAAAAAAAGCAAAGCCGCCTTCGCGCTGACAGAAGTGAAATGCGATTGTTTTTTAATTACAATTACGCAAATGAGCGGCCACAGGAATGAGAGTGGCTGATATACGAAACTGTAATTGTACCGCATGTTCTCTAACCTTGTGCAGTTTGTTTGTGTCTCAAACCGAGATATGCATCGCACGAAAACTCGCAATTGATTCATTTCAATTAATTATTAAATTATCATCGGGTTCATGCTGTTAATTGGGTGTGAGAGATAGCTGTGCAACTAACTGCTCGAGCTGCTCCCAGACGCGAAATTTCGACCGATGTTTTCAATATACGTGGAAAATATCGAAACCTTTCACTTTTACTTTAAAAGCCAATTGCATAACGCGCTTTAATTTATCTCAGCAACACACAAACGAACGGCGTTTTTTCTTTTCGTTTATTCAAATGTGTATATAATTTAATCTTATGGGAGTTTTCGTGTCCGTTTTGTGTGTGTGTGTGTGTGCTGTTTTAATACGTACGTAGAAAGAAAGAGCAAATAAATAAAAACTTTCTATTTGCAGTGAAGAAAGCAACCGTGTGTGATTATATAGATTTATTATTGCAATGCGCGATGGCGAAAAACTAGTTTTCCGTTCAATTAAGTAATTATTAATTTACTCTTTTTTTTCTCTCTCCTTCTTCGTGTCAGCGTTTTCAATTTCTAAATGCACCTGCTTTTTCACCTCGAACCGGAATGAAAACGAATAATTGTGTCAATTATTGCCACTGCATGCAATGATGATGATAGGGGTGTCCCCCTTTTCTCTCTCTCGTTGACCCTTTCAAATCGTAAATCGCTCGAGTTATGCGATGCAATGCGAGCTGCCACATCACATGGATTTATATGATAGTGTGGAAAGCGAAGTAAAAGCATACTGCACACACAATCTAATTAGAAAATTAATTTTCTACTTTTTCGATTCGGCACGGCCTATTGACTTCGCATCTCCCATATTTTCCTCGTGATTTATTATTTGATCAAAGATCCTACTTCACTCTGTGATTATCATTAAGACTTTCATTGCTTTCGTAAATTCAATTGACCTTAAGCGCTTATTAGCGCTTTTAACGATCACTTAACTGTCCCGTAGCGCCCGTCTCGTAGTATTTATTTGCTCAATCATTGTATTATTTTTTTTTCACGAATTTCATGTAAATTAATATCCACCTCCTCCCACAAACGCCACAGCACTCAATAAGGTTCGGTGACTGAGTTATGTTGCTTTTAACTTTCAACTCTGTTGAAGATGCTTGCTTGCATTCCTCACCGTGACTAAGAATCCTTCAACTAATACAACGAGATATATTTGTTTAGCTTGAAGTGTTTTCCAACGAACTTCGTTATCAGCGTTATGTAATTATATTCTGTCGGAAAACCCGCCTTTCGTGTATGCAGATAATGCTTATTAATATTGACTTATAATTATTTTTTTTTATAAATATTATGCAATGAAAATGAAAGGTTACGTTTCGAATCACGATCATCATCTTTAATTTAAAAAAAAACGACTGGTTTTTTTTTACTGATTTCGGTTGATTTGACATTTAGTTTTAACACAAAACCACTCAATAGTTAACACATACAGTTAATTTAAGCTAAACATAATTATTTAAGCAATTAAAATTATGAATTAGTTTATATGTCGGGCAACGATTGTCGCATGTTCCATCGACAAAAGCAATTCCATCGTGTCTGGCTGTTAACAAATTGCCCGTGCCTACATGTTGAAAGCTGTCAGAAGTAGAAAGTGACGACGTGAGAACGGACTGCGACGAATCAAATTGACCACGAATATCAATCATTGTTCGTTATTTTCTTTTCTGTATGCAATTCTTTGGAAATCCATTAGAAATACATGGCACGTACATGCGTTTAAGTTTTATAGTTCGAATGATACACAACTGCTAAATATTGCGAAACGCAATCTAAAAGTTTATCAATTAGATTAAATGCATGTTATGCAATTCAATTAATTGCAACGCTCAATAATTATATTCGATTAAATACGGAATAGGGGGAGGGACACGGTCAATAGCCAGTTTATTATGTATCGAATCTGTTTTTATTTGTGACTGTAATTATAATAAATGCAACAGTCATAAGCAGGCAAGAACAAAAGATATAACAATAAAACAAATCAACTGTTGCTATTGACCGCAGTCTTTCCGGTCAGAATACTAATTGTTATTGTTTAAAGAATATATATTTCATTTAAATGATTGCTGAAACAGTGAAAGAATAACATTAAAGAACAAAAAAGGTTTTGAATGTTGTTTCATATATTCAATCAAACGGTGCATGTAACAGTGTTTACTGGAGTCAAGATAAGGCATATTTCATTATCTACGTGGGTAATCAGTCAATCAACTGCGAAAGTAATTAGTGTAAGTAATGCGCATCTCGTGTTGAAGTTTAAAAGAAACTATTGTTAATTACAGTGTATAATTCAGTTGTATCGTTGATCAGTAATTTCTGTAAATCGTGTGAGATGTATTGATGTGAAATATGAAAGAATATGAATAAAAAGGAACACGTACGTAATTTGTAATTTAGATGTGGGAAGAATTAGAAGATATTAAAGTGAGATTGGCGTTGGATCAATTAGAAAGTACAACGTAAATAGTCAGCCGAAGACGTTGTCGGCGCGGAATATTCATTTTTTTTGGATAATTTATCGTGTTTTGGAGCGCGCTTCGCCTTTATCAGGTGACGACGACATTTACCTGTTTCCGATTGTCGTGTGTGTGTACACATTCAGGTATATTTGTAATGTGTTATTATTATTATTATAAATACGTCCGTCTTTCTTTCCATAAGCCATAAATTCTGAAGGCCACTACAAGAATCGAGTTTCCGAACCGAACCAAAGGTATCGGGGCTAAGTGAGAGATAATAAGTGAGTCATGTTTCAGTTAGAGCTTATACATGCTCAAGACACGAAGACTACTAAGAACAAATATATATATGCATTTGAATAGCTCTGCATTATGATGACGATGATGATGATAAAAGGAGTATGGAAAAATATGCTGGCCATACTTTTATTTATGATTTTATTTGTATTTGGTTTTGTTATTGCAGCCGAACCGTGTATGTAACAAAACCAGGGACGTGAGTTTCAACCTATTATGTACACGTACCGACCTTCAAATAGCGAACCATTAAACGTAAATAATAATAGCAATGAAAAAAAAAGACGGAGAGCGACAGATAATGGAAGAGTAGGGTGTATTGGAATCAATCGTTACGCTGTTCAATTGGTCGTGAATCGAGAGGAAATGAATTGCGCTGCAAATTTTCATTATGTCTTTGTTGTTGTTGTTGTTTTTTCGAAGATTTGGGCGACTGTCAGAGGGCCTTCGCGAAGGGATTGCAGAGCTTCACGTTCGAATGCATAGGCGGAAAACAGACGGACGACGAGATGGTGATCTGCAAATCTCTGCACGAGTTCGGCAACCTTATCAATTCCATCGAAGACGAACGCGATAGGATGGTGAGTGACTCATTTCGTCGTCTCTGCACTTTCACAATTTGCGAATTGTTGGCGTGCATTATGGACGTCGGGTTTCTCAATTTATTGTTATTAATATATATATTTTTTTCTTGTTGTTGTTGTTGGTGTTCTTTAAACTATTCCGTTCCGTCCGTGGCATATTCGAATGCTGTTGCGAAAAACCATTGATTTCTACGTCCGTTTTTGTAAAAGCCACAACCTACATACATTTATTTTCGTATGCAATTCACGAAAACCGTTCCGTAATGCTAACAACAAACCAACAACGAATTTCTCTCCACCAGGAAAGCAAATGCAATTGCTGTCCGTCCATCTATTCACGCCCCCCAATATCGGTTTCAATAAAGCTTGTAAACCCTGTGATTCATGCGCTTTTCAATCTGTTTGCTTGATAATGATTGAATGTAAACACATTTATCGGATGAATTCTTCGTTAACGTATACTTTGTTTATTTTTTTGTTGTAATTTTTAAGCTGGAAAATGCCTACAATCAGGTCGTGAATCCTTTGGAACAGTTCAGGAAGCATCATATCGGTGCTGTGAAGACCGGGAAAAAGCGGTTCGATAAACAGACCGCCAAGTTCTGCCAGGCTCAGGAGAAATGTCTGAATCTGTCGTCGAAAAAGCAAAACGATATTAAAGAGGTGAGAGATGCTATTTTCAAGCGATGTATGCGTATGCACGATCTTGTAGTTGCGAGCTTCTTCCTCTCTTCTCGCTTGCGAGACATATGGTTAAAGTTCTTTACAATCCTAAATAAAACACATGATGTTTCCGTTTACATTATGCCATGTTGTTTTATATATATATATATATTTATTTTTCTCTCATCTTGTCACTTGAAATGTAAAGTTTCTGGCAGCGAACGGGGGTTTTTATTGACGCTAATTGTATTATTGAATTACAAAAGATATTAGTGAGGAAGTGTTAATATATGATGTTTTGAAGTTTTGTAACGCGCGCGCGTGATTTGTGGAGAACGCCGCCGTTTTATCGATTCAAAATTTCTGGGCAAGCCCATGCGCCGTCGTCCGTGCATCTCCAGAAATTGTGTCAAAACATATTTACGAGTGTACAATAACAATTTCCTTTCAACGTATTGCATCGAAACATATTATACATTGTGATGATTATTAGGTTGACGCTTACCTGGGGATGGCGGAGCGTCACTTCTACAATGCGAGCATGGATTATGTGTACCTAATCCAGGAAGTGCACGAAAGGAAGAAATTCGAGTTCGTCGAAACTCTGCTCGGTTTTATGATTGGCTGGTTAACGTTCTACCACCAAGGCTACGAGGTGGCCAAAGACTTTAATCCCTTTAAGAAGGACCTGCAGTTGCGAATCCAGAAAACCAGAGACAATTTCGAAGATTACAGTTCCAAGTTAAGAAAACGCATGGCGGAGATTCAAAAGCAGCAAGACCCAGTTAGAAATACCAAAGGCCGAAAAGAAGGATACTTGTTTTTGTTGGAAAAAAGTAAATCGACGTCCGTTTTGGTCTTGCTATTGTGATTATTCACGCATTGTTTTTTGTTTTGTTTTAGAGACCTTTGGTCATACGTCTTGGACTAAGCACTATTGCACTTACGATAAGGATTCTAAAGAGTTCTCGATGATTCCTTACAATCAACTCACCAATAAAACGGTTAGTGCGCAACTTGAGATATGTTTGAACTGTTAATTATTTTATGAACCCGCTCAGATTCCTCAACCGGAAATTATGGTATTATCGTCATGCACAAGGCGAATGTCAGATTCGATAGATAAACGTTTCTGCTTCGATCTGCAAGTCGATTCGAAACCCGGAAATCTGTATACATTCCAGGCTCTCAATGAACTGGACAGAAAAGCATGGATGGATATCATGGACGGAAAGGAGCCCGTAAGTATTGCGATTAGTTTTAATTGAGTTCGAATCGAACGGCGATGTGCATTGCAGACGTACACAACTCCGAGCACAAATGTCAACAAATTGCATAATTCCGAGGAGCGTATCCTCGACGAGCTCGGCATAAAATTCGTCAAGAAGTGCATAGAAGTGTTAGAAAGTCGCGGTTTGGAAGAGCAAGGCATTTACAGGGTCGTCGGCGTCACATCCAAAGTGACGAAGCTGCTGAACATGGGCCTGGATCGCAGAAAAAGCGACAAGCTCACCCAACTCGACGATCCCCAAGAATGGGAAACGAAGACCATAACGAGCGCCCTGAAAAACTACTTGCGAAATCTACCGGAACCATTAATGACACACAGATATCACAATGGCTTTATAGCGGCTGTCAGTAAGTGCAGAAGACATGAAATCATCGCGTCGGCAGACGATTGTTCGCTAACAGTTTTATTATTTTAATTTAGAAAATGACTCCAGACAAGCTCGCATAAATGACGTCCACACACTAATATACCGCATACCATCGAATAATTTTGAGGTCTTGAAAATACTTATGAAGCATTTAGTCAAGTGAGTGTAATTCACGGCTCTAATCTGGAAACGGAAAGAGTAAATAAATGTATTTTCAGTGTTGCCGCAAAAAGTGATAAAAACCTGATGACTGTAAGCAATTTGGGTGTATGCTTTGGGCCTACTTTGCTGCGGCCGGAAGAGGAAACTGTTGCATCGATAGTGGATTTGAAATTCTACAATATCGTCGTGGAGATATTAATTGAAAATTACAATAGAATTTTCAATACGGAACCGCCAGTTCCGGGCTCGGCGAATGCGATTTCAGCAGTCGAAGACAATGCGGATGATGTCATAATGCGCCCTTCGTCGCAGCTGCATGTCGATTACGCGACTGGTCCGAGATTCAACTATCATCCATACACTGACGTCCCGGAGTATACCAATAATGGAAAGATATTCACCGGCAGGAATTCTCAGCCAGGAATTACTTCGGTGAGTATAAATACTTTTGCTGTATAATTTCGAGTCTTGAATTAAGAACTGTTATGACCAGATCCCAGTAGGCGGGGCCAGCGGGAGCATAACATCGAGTTTGTATAATGTTCACGAGAGCGGTACATCCCCTAACGGCAGATCATCATCTATATACAAATCGCCGGAAATGCCGAACGGGGGTATTTCAATGCACCATCACAAGGCCGCACTACAGAGATACAATAATGCTTCGCAGTCTGAAAGCAATTTGCCAACACTTCAAAATTACAGTCCGTCCAATTTCAGAGCTTATGGAAAATTAGGTACATTTGCAATTTTTAATCACTATTTACTTTTCCATATAAAACTGAAACGGTCTTCAAATCGTGATTTCAGAGAATAGTACGAGTAGTTCCAATGAATCTATATCATCAAATTCACGTGACGGAGGTAATTCGTATTTGAATCACGTACCTCCGGAAAAAAGCAATAGAAGCAATATCGGCATGTCTTATCCGAAAGTTTACAGACACCAAGGAGCAGTGTAAGTTTCAAAACCAAAACTTATTTCATTACAAAATAACACCCTGCGACCTATACTAACATACTAACTTTTCTAATAATAACAAAGGAATTTAGAGTATTTGCATCGAAATTCTGCTTGCTCTTCTTCAAGCGGTAGATCAAGTCCTACTAAAGTCAGGTAAGGTTCAATTAAACAAAAGTCATCACTCTCTGTAAATACGTAGTTGTCGACCCAATATCATCAAGAGAAAGTAAAAATAACTCCAGTGGCAATGAATCGAAACAATAAACTATCCGCAATTGTTGCAATAACACAATGTTGAATATAAATTAAGTTAAAAAACAATAAATTGCTACGGAATTCAGCGCTATCAAAAGTAATGATACGAAATAATTAGCTTTTGTAATAATTGCGTTGCGAAGTCAAAGAATCATTTATTTTGAATTTCAGGCGAGTGCGTACACTGTACGCTTGTTTGGGAGAGAACGACGGAGAATTATCTTTTGAGCCTAATCAAATAATCACCAACGGTAATATACGTTCGATTTGATGTCGAAAGGGTTCGATTAATGCGTTGTATCTATTACATTTCACAGTGAAATCATCGCAGGAACCCGGATGGTTGGAGGGGACGTTGAATGGTAAAACAGGTTTGATACCTGAAAATTATGTGGAAGTGCTGCCCTGACAGGGTGGCTCCTTCTCGAAATTCTCAAGCACACTGCGCCAAGGTTTCACCAAAGCCCTCCACTTTAATAACCACCACCACCAATTAGGGTGAGCAAGTTTTCGTTTCAAATTTGTGTAGGATATATAATAAGAAACTACGAGAATAACATATATACTGAACCACTCATTCTAATCTGTGATTAAGTCGCCAAAACGCGAAAAGTACAAAACTTGAAGGATTATATATAGATTTTGGAGTTTATTATTGTGAGAGCAGTTCAAATCGATTAGCTTTGAGTGGTTTGATAATAATATGATGAGCGGATAATTAGAGACTAAATACGCAAAGAGTAACACCAGCTAAAATTAATATTATATATATATTTCACTGTAAATATTTACAATGGACGGAAGAGACGTAAGAGAGTTTATTTTATTTTGTTGATTTTTCATATATGAATATATTTTTAATGTACATAGGATATAAGAGTAATATATTAAAGAAGTAAATTACGTTCTGGGCGAAAGCTGTTCGACGTCCAGAGAGAACATCTATCAATCTTAACTGTAGAACCTCAATGCAAACAAGTAATTCACATTGTTGCTTAATACATTATATAGCTGTTGTTGCGGTCCTAGGATTGAGATTGATACATCTATGTTTCCTTTCCCTCCCCCTAGAATAACATTATACTTTGCATTTTATTATATTACCCCCCCTCCCACCAAGGGTTTTCAAATTTATTATCGAGAGAAAAAAATATTTGTTTTGTTTATAATTATTTAACTAGTCTGTTGTATTTTTTATTGTACGTATTTGTCGCCTTCGTAGCATTTATCTTATTGTTTTGTACACGTTCTGTGATAGTAACTACAGACTGGCACAAATTTGTTTTATTGTTGCTGTTCGATCGACAAAATATTTTGTTACATGATTTACGCATTTTGTTTGTTTATTTGAAAACACGGCGATGCTCCAGGGAATTGGCCGAGAATATTGTACATTCCTAGACACGAAAAGCAATTGCAAGAAGTCTTCTACATCCCTCGAGCGTCTTCTTTTTTTTTCCTAGATGGTCCTCCGATGAAACATATCCATTTTATGTAAACTGTCCCATATTAAATTCATATCAGATTCAATAAGATGAAGAAGTGAAATAAAATATTTATTATATATTGTATTTAGAGAAGAAGCGAATTAATTTTAGAGATTGGAAACACCAAAAAGCATTTGAGAAGATATATATATATTTATTTGTCTTTATGGTAAAAGAATGCTTCATTGTTGTATTTAATTTTGATTATTGTATAAAACGAAATAAATAATATATATTGTTATTATCTCTTAATATCTGTAAGTGTTGATGTTGAAGTTCTTGCGAATCATTTCCCCGTCGATCCAGTCCCTGAACATCGATAGATCCACGTACACCCCCGGCGTGTTGTTCTCGCCGCACCCGATCCCCCAGGACACTATCCCCGCTTGATGGAAACGGTCCCTTTGTCCCGGAATCGGGCAAATCAAAGGACTGCCCCCGTCTCCCTCGCAGACGTCCAGGAAATCTTCGCCTCCGGCGCACAAAAAGCTTGAGTGGAGTTGAAAGTACGGTCCGAGACGCGTTTCCCGCAATAGGTTCTGGCATTTCCCTCTATCGACGATCGGCAACTGAATTATTTTGATTTTGCTGAAATCCTTTGTGATGGCCGAACAATGAGATCCTTCGACGATTGTTCCCGGCGGGGGGACGCACACAATTTCGCTATGTTCGTAAGGACTCTTCAGGAATAGCAGGACCAAATCGTTCTGCAGCGTTCCGGAATTGTAGTACGGATGCACCACGACACTTTCTATTTGTCTGTACGTGTCGGCTACAAGGAGTAAGTATTTAGAATCAAAGTTTAAAACCCATTTGCACTATATTCGTGTTATTCACCTATGTTGATGCTCCAATATTTGTTGGGCGATTGTAAGCAATGTGCAGCTGTTAAAGCCACTTGAGGATGAATTAACGAGACACCGCATTTGTAAATTCCTTCGTGGTCTGGCAATTCATGATTCAGCAGGATACCCGACCACTGCGAATCCGATTCCATGTTGTGGTATCCGCAACCTTTTCTTTCCATTTGCGGTGTCTCCGTTGTCACCAGTCCATTTGCAATGTTACAACATACATCGAAATAGCCAGTACAATTACTAGTTTTATATCCTCTAGAATGTGGTGAAGATAAAACCAGTTGCCATGATTTTATGCATTATATATTTCATTTAACTACCTTACATCGATTAGTCCGTTTCCGTCCATCACCACATTGCCTGTATCGTCCGAACATTGATAATATGGTACACATGTACAATTGTGAAGAGTATCGCTCTTTGAAAAGCTAATCAAGTTTAACAAAATTACCACAAAGTAGAACATTTTAAAATATGCACTTAAATTTACAAAATTTGTCTACAGTGAAGTACAAAATAATCATTGTAAAAAATAATCAGAAATATAAAGCAAACACATCAAACATATACAGTGATACCTCAGTAAACAAAATAAGATATTTGGAACAATAATTTATGTTGTGTATTTCACATTTATTTGTCGTAAGATAAATGTATTGTTCCATTGAAAAAAGGAGATTTTCTTTTTAATAAACAAAGTTTATCAACGATTATTTTTAAATGTTTAAATAATTTAAATTATGTAACTTAAGTAGTTGTATTCAAATTGGTCAATTTAGAGTCATAGTGGTTATGCAACTAAATTATCAAATAGTAGGTGGTACGTAAAACATCTGAGATTCAGCTTATTTACATGTTTGCAGATTCGATAATTAAATGCTTGCGCGACACTTAATTATCACCAAGGTAACTAACAAACCGTTACTATTAAATTTTGTTTCAAATTGGTGGCATTTGTCAAGAAGCATGTCCACAGGGGAGACCACAAAAATCGCGGTTTGTCAACTGACATCAACCGAGGACAAGAATAAAAACTTGGAGAGCTTAAAAAATCTCTTAACAAAAGCAGCTGATAACAATGCTAAGGTAATTAATTACATAACTGGACATTATTTGCACATGCATCATATTAACTTGTGGATTGTGTCTTCTTAGATTGCATTCTTTCCAGAATGTACGGACTATGTGGCATCTACGTCTACAAAATCTGTGGAATTTGCAGAACCGTTGGATGGACCTTTGATGACTAGTTACAGAAGTTTAGCTAAAGAGAAAAATATTTGGATATCTATTGGTGGTTTTCACGAGAAAAGTGAAAACTCTGTATGTCTGATTGTAAATATGAGTTAAGTACGTAATATTAATTTTTGTATTTGTAGAAGTTAAACAATAGCCATGTTTTAATTGACAATAATGGAGAGATTTGCTCGGTGTATCGGAAACTGCATTTGTTCAATGTATCACTTCCCGATGAAGGTATAAATCTACAAGAGTCAAAATATGTGAATGGCGGAGATATTATACAGGCTCCTGTCGAGACGCCTGCAGGATCGATTGGATTATCAATTGTAAGTAGATCAAACAAGTATTTTACTTTAAAATATTATCGATTTCATGTTTTAGTGCTATGATATGCGTTTCCCAGAATTAAGTACTCAATTAAGGAAAATGGGTGCTGATATATTGACGTTTCCCTCAGCTTTTACGACAAGTACAGGGAAGGCACATTGGTCCACTTTGCTGAAAGCAAGAGCTATCGAAAACCAATGTTATGTTGTAGCTGCTGCACAATTTGGTATTCATAATAGTAAACGAACTTCACATGGCCATTCTATAGTATGCGCAAATTATTGTGTTTAAAAAGAACAAGTTTAATCGAATTATTTTAGATATTTGATCCCTGGGGTAAAGTTGTAGCTGAATGTCGACCATATAGTGAAAACTGTGGTAAAAACGAGGACGAGAGTTTGGCTTTCGCTGACATCGATTTAAAATATCTGCACAAAGTGCGAAAGCAAATGCCCGTTTTTCAACATAGACGCAATGATGTTTACACTTTACAATTAGTCCATCAGCCGAAAAACTCGTTGGATGGTAATAATTACATGTTTGGTAAAGTTGCAATACCCGCATCTACAGTTTTCCTGCGCTCAAAGCACGTGTACGCGTTTACCAATATTCGCTGTGTGGTTCCAGGACGTATCCTTGATTTAAATACAGAAGCAATGTTCCAAAACTTCGAAAGAGTTTATTTTCCTATTAACTTTTGCAGATGTATTGATTACTAGTTTACGTAGTGCGAATCGATTAGAGGATTTAAATGGGGAAGAGTTAGCTGACTTCTTCGATGTTGTTGTTAGGGTTCAGAAAGTCATGGAACAAGTACATTCCACGGACTCGTCTACAATTTGTATACAGGACGGAAAGCATGCAGGACAAACTGTACCGGTAATTATGCGCACCATTTGAATAGATAAACCATATGTAATTATTATATCTTATTACAGCAAGTCCATTGCCACATTTTGCCTAGGAAAGCGAACGACTTTGAGAGAAACGACGATATATACTCGGAATTGGCTAAGCATGATCGCGATGATAATCCGAAACCGTTAAGGAGCAACGACGAAATGTCCGAGGAAGCGCTGATGCTGAGAAACTACTTTTAAAATCCGTTTGTTGCTAAATTCACAATGCAAACACAGATATTTATATGCTTAAAAAACGAGAATAAATAAATCTTTTTATTACAGTTAAATTGACAAACAAAATATGGTTATTTGGATATTATTTATTCTCTTCATGACCCAATATTTCGCGAAACGTTGTGACTCTAATTCGAGTTTTCTACAGACGACGACATTCTCCGAAAGCTTTGTCGAAGTAAAAAGTTACAATAATTGTATGTGCGTTCCGTATTGGCAATGTAAAGAAGACTTCAGCGGTTTGGTTGAGGAAGATGGATCGGATATTCTAGATATACGGTAATTCAAAATACAGAATTGTTGTCTTTGAATCTTGGCATTGAAATTTACAGCATTTTTCGGGATAACACAAAGGAAACAGATCTGTCCGCAAGTTGCACCGGTGATTTCGACGTGTGTTGTAAAGTCGAATGCGGACGATTGAATAACGGATTGAAATATGCCAGTCCGACGTTCAGGATACTCAAGGGTGGTGGAGGCGTGGCAGAGTTTGCGGAATTCCCGTGGATGCTCGGTTTACTGCTGAACAGGGCTTACGTCTGCGGAGCATCATTGATTCATCCGCAGGTCGCCATAACGGCGGCACACTGTGTGTCCAATCAGGGCAAGTTTAAGGTCCGTGCAGGTGAATGGAACTGGGCCAGCAGATCCGAACCGATTCCGCATCAAGACCGATTCACGGACAGGATAATAATTCATCCGCACTACGATCCATCGTCGTTACGAAATGATATAGCAATACTGATCTTGGACAGCCCGTTCAAGCTGACGGAAAACGTGGGCGTGGTGTGTCTGCCGCCTTTTGCTAAACGTTTGTTGAGCAGGAGGCGGTGCATTGCAAGTGGGTGGGGCAAAAATTCGCACGCGGTGGGGACGTACCAATCGACGTTGAAGAAAGTCGACTTACCAATAATGCCAGTCGAGAATTGCTTGCACAGTCTACGGCGAGCCCGTCTAGGGGCTAGCTTCAATCTTCACTCAAGTTTCATTTGCGCAGGGGGTGAGATGCATAAAGACACGTGCAAGGGAGATGGCGGTAGTCCGTTGATATGTCCGGTGGGCGACGATTTCGAGAGATACGAACAAACTGGCATTGTTTCCTGGGGATTAACTTGCGGCATTCAAAATACGCCCGGCGTTTACGTCAACGTGGCCTTGTTCACCGACTGGATTGACGACGAGTTGAACTATTACAACTTTGATACTCAAATTTATAAAATTTCTGAATAGCTTATTTTCCGTTTCATTTAAAAAATAAACTAAAAAAGGATCGTTGCATTTGTATATTAAAACACGTCCCATTTTAGAAACAAATATAATAAAAGTCTATTTCTTTCACACACCCGATTACAATATCAACTATTCATTACAACTGTGATATTGTGGTACGGACAATTTAATAAACAATTCCTAAATGTACCATAAACTAAATCGATTTTACACAGCTCAATTTGCATTCTTTTGCAGCAACTGCGCAAACCGATTCGTTATAAGCAGGGAGACATCAATGAATCTATCCACGCAATTCGTCAGACAAGTCTCCGTGCGTCCATCCAATTTGCTTCCTGCCTTGTCTACGCATTTCTCCCAGCAGAAATCGTTGAATTCATGGATCTACGGCAAACGCATTAACACACCAACCAAACGCAGAATATAACCTTACTTACTTGCGCGTTGAATTGTGCCTTTTGCTTTTCGACCATCAAAAACTCCTGCAATTCCTTGTCTCCAGCTTTATCGCCGGTTCCGAAGCTTTCCCCAAAATCAGTCATTGTTTTATTTTTTTTATTTAAGAATTATGTAAACCAACGTGCTTCTTAAAAAATTAAGAATCTGAAACGAACTGTCAATTTAATTGATGGTAAGATTTACTGTTCAGGGCAGCCAACTATAATCAAAATATAGGCTACATAACATGCAAAAAAAGTTAATTTAGAGAATACTGTCTAATAGAACCGAAAGGGTGCAATAATAAGAAGTAAAACAATTTACTAACTACTTAAATAACTTTAAAGTATGATTACTCCAACGAAATTTTCCATTTATATTCAAAATATTTAAAACTAATACCACAACTTTTATGAAACTAGATTAATTCAAATTATTTATAAAAGAATGCATAAGCTCGTGCAATTAATAAACTTGCTATTGTTTATTAATTAAGAAAATAAGAAGAAAAGTATGACCAATATCACTAAGTGAATATATTCTGATAATACTTATAAGAAATATAAGTTTTTGCTTCAATATTTAAGACAATTTATTATGCTCATTTCAATGCGAATTTATGTAGTCTGCATTATATTAATAGTTCATTCAGAAACAAGGTAGTCTTACAAAATACATATAAAAATATGCTTTCACCTTGAACTATTCTAAAACTCTTTGGCAGCGCAGCAAAGAGAATGTATCAAAACGCGGTAATATTTGAATCTATTTTGTATCTTTCATTAAGAGCAATATTAATAAATCAATTTTAGACTAATTCTGTTAACATAATCTCGATTTTTGAATAGGTATCTGGTAAATATATTAGCAGTGAACAGGATGAGCGTAATAGTATTAAATAGTAACACCTGGTTACACCCACGTAATAACAGGATATGGCAACGGCGCTTTATTGATTACGCGATGTAAACAAAAGGTCATGATTTGTTTGTTTACATATTGCATCGAGACCACCTGTCATTGAATATCGATAAAACAAGGGGGTAATTTAAGGGTGACATTGGGTAACGAGAGCGTAAATTCATTCCCAGCAATATGTTTGCCCAGAAAACTGTACTGTCTCCTATGAATTCCTTGTTATATCTGTAAGTATCTCTATGTAGGTCAAATGGGTATTAATTAAATGCCACTCATATTTGTTAATTTTACAGAAGCACCGAAAGCGTGTTCAAGAATATGACAAAGTTTAACACCGAAGAACTGGAGCTGCTCTCGATATTGCCAGCTAACATCAAAAACGATTTGTTGCACAAGTTTACAAAGGCAAAGTTTTTATGGAAGAACATTGACTTCCCACAAATGCTGAGACGGTTGATCCACAAGGATGCCAGGAAATTGGATTTAACTGCCTGCGCTGTTAATGATGAGATATTGGAAATACTGCAGCCTTGCAAGAAGTTAGATGCACTGTCAATAAAGAATGTAGATGAACAATCGTTGTCAAAGAATGGTGAGTCCATTGGTATTCCAATTAGAATAATTGATACGAGTTTTTTAAAATTGCAGGCTTGCTGAAGTTTATACCCCAATTAAAATATGTTAAATTGTTGACGTTGTCAAAATGCGAATCTGTTGATGACGACGTTTTGCAGTGTGTAGCAGACAATTGCAAATTATTAACAGGCTTGGACATTGGGGGTTGTACAAAAATTACCGATGAATCAATCATTGGTATAGCACGTTTGGAAAACTTGTTATATTTGACATGCTCACAAACGCAGGTACTAATTTACTATTTACTAACTAATAATATTAATATTTATCTCAAACCTTTATCAAGCGAACTCTTGTTAAATGCTGTACGTAACCTCGAAAACCAACCGTATCTTATCGGTCTTTTTGGGGTGTATTATGCTGCCAACTTAAGTTACACAATTTCAGAAAGAACTGATACGATTTGAATAAGTTTTGTATCAGTATCATATTACTTAATTGCCTGATAAAAATGGATTTACACTTGTATCAGTTACCATTCAGCTAGAAATAATCATCTTTTTTAAATGTTTTAATGCATTTATGTTATACTTTAACTGATTAATTTAAATTATTGTTTCTAGATATCTGACAAAGGAATTGACCATTTAGTACATGGACCAAGTGGTATTCATCTGACAGAAATACGTTTATCTAAATGTCCAAATTTAACGGAGAATATGTTTAGTTTAATTGGAATGAATTGTCCGAACTTGAAAATATTCGATGTGTACAATTGCAAAAGTATGTTCGATATGATTTTATTGAAATCGATAACTATCTAATTCTTGTATTTTTCAGATGTGAATTGCTTTAGCTTGTTGGAGGGGAAATTGCAGAAGTTGAGGCAGATTAATTGGACCATTGAATGGTAATAAATTAGTGTTATTAACCGAACCAAGTGATTGAATTTCGTTTAAATTTTAGGTGAACCATGTTTTAATTTATTTTTTTCTAACGGGCACATAACAAATTTAGTATTATGGAAGGATTGTTTATTTATAAATATTTAATTTATTATATTCATTGAATGTGTTTTTGTTTAATTCAATCAATAGGATGTTTCTCGAAGAAACAAGTTGAAGCAATGTAAATAGTAATTGAGACCAACCAATATTAGTACCAACTGCGGTCTGTTTTTTTATTATTATTTCTAATTTGCTGTAACATTGATCAACAATTTAATTATTGGAAACACTTGTATATTAAGGGAATGTTAATGTAATGCAGAAGTAAAACGTACGGAAACAATTTGGCTAATAAAACATATATATAAATAATGTAATGAAATCAATCAATTCGCAAACAAACAGAGATTAATATACGAAAATAAGTCGTAAAGTATTAAATATATTTTTTTTAAATATAATTCTAGATTTATATAATTGTATTGTTTAATCCTGTTCGGCGGTTCAAGCGCTATTTACAGGAAGCGGGGATTGTTTCATTTGTAAAATAAGGGAACGCATGCGAGACACATCTTTGCTGCCCTGCTTGGCTTTCGGATTGAAATCGCACAACTTGGCAATTCTTTCCCATTCGGTTCCTGGCTCGATTTCTTTGTCGTCGGCTACGAATTGTTTCTCGGCATTCCTACAAGAAAAACACACGCTCACTTGAAACTCTATTACTGATTCGACTCGTTCCTAGCAATGAATGACATTCATGAAACTTACTTTGCTGCATCCCTATGTTAAGCATGTAAACATTAAAGTGTAATTAAAGCAATTTACAAAAGCACATAAGAATAGATTTACTATTATTTGATTTTTCTAACCTGTTTGCTGCCTTAGTCTTGGCTATTGTTTCTTCGTGGTTCTTATACCAGTCTTCCAATTCCTTTTTGGCAATATCCCTCCATTCCAATCTTTTCTTCTCCTCATCAATATCTTAAAAGCAAATCGTTAGTGTTCAATAATGTTGGTTTGTACTTAAAATAAAGTACCTTTCTCCTCGAGACGTTGGATCTGATCCTCCCTCCATTTCTTAATTTTCTCAGGTTCCTCGCGAACTTCTTGCTTATATAAAGGTGGCGATGGGGACACTAAAATGAATGTCGATTTGAATTGCTTGCTTCGACAAGTATATATATCATGTACAGAAACTATTCATTTACCTTCACGTCCAAAATCATTTTCATATGAATAAGGATCTACAGAAATAACAAAAAGTAATTAAGGTCATGCTCAAGAATACAGGAACGATGAAATGAAAACTTATCTACACTTATTAAAAATCTTACCTTGAACAGTTTCATGCATTGTATCAAAATAGTTTAGCTCTACAGACAAAAGAGAATATTTGTTATTAAACAGATACTTAATGTTTACATGCAAAAGGATAGAGGCACAGTAGTCGATAGAGGAGTATAGAGTGAGAAATGAATGTGGTTGATGTTTATTTGATTTCTTTTTGTCCTATATCCCAGATAATACTAAGCAGACGTACCGGAATTGGTTTCTTGCTTTGGGGGAGCATCTAAGCCCTCTTGTTCCAACTCATCAATCATTTCAAAGCTTGAGCCAGAATTCTCTTTAAGAACATCAAGAGGAGCACCATCTATCAAGTTCAAAGCGAAAACTTAACAATAAGACAGACATAAAGTAAAATAATAATAAAAAATATGTACAGTGAACAATATACATATTATATTGCAAAGATTTGATAAATAAATACATGCTGCATTTCAAACATTGATTCTTCAATTAATACACACACACATATATATCATTTTTATTTACACGGAATCCAATTTCCAATTGGCGCATCCATCAATTAACATGCAACCAATGTATTCATTAGAAATAGATATATCGAGGGGCGTATATGTAGTGTGTATGGGATGGTTGTCCCATTACTCACCTCCATTCAAAGGTTGTACCGCCGGCGTCGAAATTGGTTTTAGATCTTCGATTACACCTAATTCGGCCTGTTCACGGGCCAAGAATTCCGCAGCCGGATCAATTTCGCTTTGATCAAAATTATCTCCAAAATCCGCCATTGTAATCCAAATTGTGCCAAGTTAATACAACAAATAGCGCATATAACAAGACAGCAAAACTGACAGCCGCTGACAGTACAAACGTTTTTGACAGCAGTTGACAACCAGCTGAATATTATACCAACTGCTGCAAACTAAACAACAACAAAATTACTTAATATTTTATTTAAACATTATACAAAACAATGGTTTAATAAACTGTCTCTTATATCGTTAATCAATAACAAACACTGTTATTGATTCTAAAAATACGAAACAAACATATTAATTCACATATATTCATGATTATATTTTGAAGTTCTCGATTTATATATGCATAATCAAGATCTACCACATACATTACACAAGATTACGTGTATGAAATTATAATAATAATCACAATAACAGTCGGGAATAAAAACAGAACTTAATCATCACTGGAATCGGTATCAGTGATGTCGTCGTCTTCATTAATTTCGAGCCTCTCGTTAGTCACGATGATGCCATAATCCCACAAAGTTGTAATGAAACTCATCTTCTTTTCCATGTCATCGCATGGCAAGTTTTCCACTGGTAGGAATTTCGGGTAACTTTTGATAAGATCCACGACAATTGGAATCATGTCCGCATCAATAGTAATATACTGTTGTTCTTCCTCGTGATATACCTTGGAATTCTCGGTACAATAATACAAGTTCACTTCTTGGTTTTCAACTACCAATCTGACTGCGTAATACCGTAAAATACGAATCTCGGTGTCCGGAGTAATTTCAGCCCTGAAATGGTTTATACATAATTATTTCCGCTATATGTTGTTGTTTCAATCAACTACCTTTCAACCAATCTTCCTTTGTATAACTTGTCTCCATCGTACATTGAACTGCATTCCTTTTCTTGTAAATCGAGAACTGGTGGGACAGCATCATGCATAAATTTGCGTCCCAACTTGTCTACAGCCGTGGGGGTGCATGCATAGGTCGGTAGTAATTTGATCAACTTGCAAACGTTCTTCTCAATTTGTTGCCTTACTTCCGAGTTGTCGCTGTTGAAAGCGCCCATGTGCTTCAGGTAACCAATAGGCAAACCCTTTCTGCAATTTATGTAAAAAAAAAACCATTATATTTTTTGTGCTGATGAAGTAGAAATATGCTTCGTACCTATATTCTATGTTGTTAGCAGCAGCTCTTTGCAAAGCTTGCGGCAATATCTCCTCCAATAAATCGGCATAAGCTGTACGTTGATAAGTGGACAACGTAACATGTAGTGAATGCATTTCATCATCTGTTTTAGCTTCGTGCACAACACCACGTGGAAAATATAATAAATCTCCGGCATTTAGAGTGACTTCAATTAAGGGTTCACCCAGTTCTTCCCTTTTGAAGTCATTGCTTGAGAATCTTGCCAGGTTACTATCATCACTGCTGCAATACAATAGACATTAAAATTGATTCCAAATTATAATTGACGTTCCACTTACACAGGTTTATATAATTTCCAATGTTTCCTTCCCTCAAGTTGAATAACAAATGCTTCGATATCATCGTAATGGGGAGCAAATCCTTGAGAACCAGCTGGTGTTAAATATACATTTGCCCCAACCATTGTTCCAAAATATTCTTGTAGTGTAGAAAGTAGCAATTGTACTTTAATATTGTACGTTTGTGGATTTAAAATACGTATTGAATATCCAGCTGCATATGCATCCCACACAATACTAGCTCTGGCTCTTCCAACTGGGTTCTCTGTGATTCTTGTACCATCCTTGTAAATAACCATATCCACATTTCTGCTGAAATACAGAGGATTTTCTCGTAGCATCAAATCAATGTCCGAGGAGGTCAAAATTTGAGAAAAGTATTTATCATTATTGTGCTTAATGTACAAAGGACTCTGCTCCCAATAATCTTCGAAGAAATCCTTTGGTAAGATTGGATGTAATAACCATTTCAGTAAGGTTTCAGTTTTCTTTGGGAAGCTAATATTGGATGTTTGTTTCAGGAATCCTGATAAATCAGTTTCAGGGGTCGTCTCCTCCACCTCCATGAAAGGCTCAATCAATTGTGGAATTTCTTCATCATCAGTATCCTCAACTTCTATTATTTGCTTAACTGGTTTCTTCTTTGACTTCTTGTTCTGTTTGGTCTCCTGAGATGATGTATCTTTTGGTGTCACTTGTTCCTTCGGTTCTTTTGCTGCAGCATCCTTATTTTTCTTCTGTTGAAGGGCCTTTTTAAGCTGTTGCTTTTTTAGTTGTTTCTTGCTCTTCTTCGAAATGCCTGCTTTTGATCCCTTCTGGGACTTGTTCTTTGATCCATTCTCCTTGTATTTTGCAAACGCGGACACCTGGGCCAAATCGTCTACCTTCATTTTTCTTAGTTAAAACTGGACAAATTTTGCTTCACAACAACCAACTGAGGTTAAGTTAACAGCAACCACCACAGAAGTAAAATGCGGACTAGTAGAAAAAGTCAGGTTAAAGTTATTTTAGGATAAAAAACCAGGTGTTATGCAGACATGTATACATCAATTGGCAATATTTATGTTCAAGTTATTTACATTTGATTATATTCTGCTTAAAATTTAATTTCAATTAAGATTTATCAAGAAGAAAATAGAGTTTTGTTCAGTTTTTAAATTTATTTACAAATATATGAAGTTGGTATTGTTTGACGTATAGATTAACTACCTATTAATTATTCTTGTGACATTTGACTCAAAATTATTTGACATATCAATTTGACAAATCGCCTAAATATTTATAATATTTTGTGGTGCTGCATTAGATTATGCAGGATTAGTTCAAAGCTAAATTTCATATACTGTTGCAGGTAATATAACATACACTTTTCTAAGAAAGCCAGACATAACATATGGACATTTTTAATGTTATTTTTATCTATTTTATTTATTTAGTAAAAAGGATAACAAGGTTGATGTTACTAATTGTTTATTTTAATTATAGACATGTCTTCAACGGTTCCACTAATTTTGCAAGAGGACTGTGAGCAAGGGGGAAAGGATTATGATGATGGCATCGAAAATGACTTTGCTTATCGCAATAATGTCCTGCAGGCTTCAAAGAACGTCCGTATGGCTTTCATCAGGAAAGTCTATGGATTATTAGCCACTCAATTGTTCTTAACAGTTATTGTGGCAAGCGTCTGCTTGTTTGTGGAACCCGTTAAAAACTTTATTAAAACAAAGTAATTAAAAACTATACTTTACATACAATGATTAATTATATTTGATTTCAGTGATTGGTTGATGCTAATTGCATTATTTGGAAGTTTCGGAATATTGATTGCTTTATTTGTCAAGAGGAAGGAAACCCCAACCAATTTGATTCTTCTTGCAGCTTTTGTGAGTGTTTAATGTAATTAAGTAATTCTACTGAGTAACGCTAATGATATGCCTTTTAGACTGTTTTTGAGGCTTATACAATTGGAGTAATTGTATCTGCTTATTCACAAACCTTGGTATTGGAAGCTCTTTTATTGACATTTGCAGTACTTGCCGGATTGACCCTTTACACATTCCAAACTAAGCATGATTTCTCTTCAATGCACTCTGTGTAAGTTAATATTTTTATAAAATGCTATGAAATATTCGTACTACTAAAATATTTCAATTTTAGATTGATCGCTGGTCTGTGTATCCTAATTGTCGGTGGATTTATTCAAATTTTTGTACAATCGTCTATGTTTGAATTGCTGATTTCGCTTGGTGGAGCTTTTCTGTTCAGCTTGTTCATTGTATTTGATACACAGATGATGATGGAAACATTGTCCCCGGAAGAATACATTTTGGCGACGATTAATTTGTATATGGATATAATTAACTTATTCATCTACATTTTACGTATTTTGCAAGCCGCTAACAGGCAGTAAAAGGTATAGGTTGAATACGATGCCTCTGATTTAGTGTGATACTAAATAGTCATTAAAAATATATATGTATTTTGAACACAATTAGCTGTTATCTATATAATTCTTGTTTTTAATATTACTTGATAAAAACGTAGATAACAAAGTAATTATACAATATCGGTATCTAATTGTAGTCTCATCTAAATGTGGTTGGAGATTAGTAAGAAAATTCCTAAAGTTTAAAATTATATGAAATTAATAATTACCAATTTTGAAGTATAGCACATTCTATTTACCAAATTTACATACTTTCACATATATATATTTGTTATAGCAGAATTTGTAAAATTATTTAATTATTAGTTGAGTTTTTTACAGTTATATACATTTGGTGATATAATTTCATGTTTATATATTTTATTTTCAGTATTAATTATATATTGATTTCATCTGTTACATATGTATTTTATCTTTTAGATACATGTCAATATAAGCAATTTAAAGAGCATTATTATCTTTTAATATTTCAAAAACTTATTGAATACTGTTTCATTGACTTAACATAATTCCTCAAGTGTAAGACGTGCGTCTTATACACTGCTTTATGTAATACATTGTGTCAATTCACTCAAATTTAATTTGCTTCAAATAAAGATATGTATTGACATCCAAGGTTTGAAGACTCTTGTATTGATAACCTATTGATCATTCATTAGCAGTACTTCCCCAAGTATAAGATGCACTTCTCCAATAAAGAATGTGTTTAAAAATTAGGTGAATCTTATTATTTTATTAGTATTGTTATATTTATTAAAAATGATTTAATTTGATAATACCTTCAATTTTGACATATGTCAGAATCTATTTGTTTTTTAAAGTGCGTCTTGTAATGGAGTAAATAATTATAAGACGCACTTAAAAAGTGGTGATAACTAAATATCTAATAATAATCAAGGGTGTGCATTTAGTAATTATGAGGTATTAAGGATATTGCGATAATTTAAAGTGAATGAACATAAATATATATGTCGTAATGCATAGATAACCAGAAGCGCTATAACGAACGATGCAATGTTGCCAAAAGTCTACAGATCTGATGATATTTTGAATCTTAAGTGGCTTTAGATGAGTACACAAAGAACTTATTAAATGGAGCTCAGCAGGTGATGTATGAATGCTTAGAATGTGTTTAGGTGGTCGTTAGAGGATTGTGGTTGGCGTATTGTAATAGTGCGAGAATGGTACCGAAAGTATGGTGAAGGCGTTTTTGAAAACAAATGTAAAAAGGTTTGCAGGTCTACTAATAAATGGAAACGACCGCATGCTGTGCTGCTAAAAATATATCCATTCATTCTGAAATCGGCCAAGCAATGGTACGCAAGCACCGAAACGCTGCAGCACTTGGTTTTTCAATTATCGTCGTGCATTTCGCGGGCAATTGTTTATAATATCAAATCGACATTTTCGCAATGCGCACGATAGTGAAAAGCGATAGTGATTCACCGTCGTGCGGATATGGTAACGCCGCGGATTGAATAAAAAAGTTGAAGAGCGTATTGTGCGACATAATAGGCAGCAACCCTCTACTCTCTTGGCTTTGTTGTTCCTTTTTCTGCTCCTCTTCTTCTTCGTAACAGCGATAACAAACAAAAGTTATAACCTAGAAAACAATGTAATGGCGAGGAGGTACGACGTAGTCAGAGAGGGATTCATGGTGAAGAGGTCGCAGAACAAGAAGAGATACACGCCCGTCAATTTCAAACAGCGGTTCTTCCAGCTGACTACCAAGGCACTGACTTACTACGACAATGACATCTTCGAGGTAAACAACAATCCATTATTTGCATTACACTAAACATTTAAATATTTACTGCGGTTTGCGTTGGAACTAAAGCCGTGTCCTTTGCGGTCGTGGGTACCTAAAGGACCTTGCATGACATGCTACTTAAGCAATCGCTGATAACCGTTGTCAAAGGCTTTCAAACGTCTTCTGAAACTCGCTCATTTCAGCTGTCAAATTGCGTGCATTCAAACGTGCACCAATTTCATTCTTAACCAATATTACAATTACTTAATATTATTTAATAATACTGAAAATGTAATACTTATTGTATAAGCATAGAATAAAGTAACGGTATAATTTAAAAAGTGCAAGACTCAAAACTTCACTCAATAAAACAATTGGATCCAGAGAATAGCTCACCGGATATAACTCATTTTTTATCACTACGAATTTGATTATTTTGAAACTAATTCATGTGTGTTTTTCACAATTCCTAAAATCAAATAAGAAATTTGTATAATAACGTAAAGTAAATAAGTATTGTTAGAATTAATAAACAATAACTCTTTTTATTAGAAAACTGTTTACTGGTTTGTATCCAACCAAAATTGCATGGATAAGTGCACCAAATCATTGTTTAACCGTATTGCATATTTGAGATTATTTCCAAGAGTTATTTTATCAGTACACATCGAACCGTTTTCAACCCTTAAATATTTGGGTAGACTATAAAACTTAGGTAGAGAAACGGTTGGGTTTGCGTTGTTAAAACATATTTCCCAGCCCCCTTTTCCTAATGGATAGATTTTTGTAAACTATAATTTAGTCCTAGTTAAAAGATCTAACATAGTCTTAGTTGGAATAATATAATTCACAATTATGAACTTAAGAAGCGAATCAATGAGATCCACTCGTATATAATTGATTCCTTATCTTAGAATCGGAACTAGATTGAACACTTTTATAATGAAATTATTAAGTGAAGTTCCTTATTACCTAACGCAAGACACGTGCCATTTTTCAGTTAATGGTATTTGCTGGTTCACCGAAAGGTAACTTAATGCAGCGTTACTTCAAATGCGAACTAATTAGAAATGAAGATGAATATTCTCGGAAGCTCACGGGAATGATCATTTGGAATTAGTTCCGATAGACGATGGAATGCATTATGTGCTGGTGGCGGCACGATTGCGGCCGGCGAAGGAAATTTTAGAATTAATTAACACCAACATGAATCACAGCTTATATTTAAAAAACATAATAATTTGTTGTAAATAAATGCAGCTTTGCTAAGAGTTTAAATTGGTAATAGCGGTAATAATTGCAATTAGTAATGATGACGCTCTATGCATTAGGTTTCGGTAGTCGTGAGTACTTTGCAAATAATAGTAATTGTAGTAAACGCTTTTCCTGGACTCAACGCAAATGCAATTCATAAATAAGCAATGCGTTTGCAGTAAAGAATGCATTATGAAGTAAAAAGAAAAAATGCGGTGGAATTAGAGGATGCATTTATGTAAACTGTTCGTTTCCATCGCTATTCAATACAAAATCGACAGGAATTGAGTCACTCGCATTTCAATTTCGATTTCATTAATATGAAGGAAATCGTAAATTGTTCGAGGAATGGAAATTTATGTTGATATTTGCATTTTTATTGCGTACATTTATGCGCTCCGTGCCAGACATGCCCCAAAGGGCTAAAACTTACCGCCGCACTAAAACTGGGCCACAAAAATGCAATTTCATAAATCACAAGTGTTTCTTTAGTAGTTGCATCTTGAATTGTTGGGATGTTTCAATCGAAACAGACAGAAATTATGTATTATTAAGACTTGTTTCTGTAGCAATCAAGATTTATTAGAATTTTTCGTATATTAAAAGATAAAAGAATGTTGTCTTATAACTAAGCAACTAGTTTCTATTTAAAATTTTGCGACAGTGCATTGAAAATTATCGATGGTCAACTCTTACAAGGATACTAAAAAAAACTCTATTGGTGTCGTTGCATCACCTCGAGCAGAGAAGGTAAACAATACCATGAACTTATATGCTTTTTTTTATGTTACGATTGCTCCTTTTATTGATCTTTTTTTTTGCGAATTAAGTTAAAAGTTGATGTTCTATCGATTGGAAGTTTGACCAATGTAATTGGAAAATAAAAATGCATTTGATCTGATAAAGTCCTTCAACTGTGTGCCATAATGTCCGTTCTAGAAGAGTTGTTCAATTCTTAATATTTTCCCCGTTCAACACATGATTGCTAAGGAGAACTCGGTTTAACATATTTTGTTGCACAGGATGTTCAATTAATTTAGAGCGTTGCCAGATGTTAATTTTCTCAATTAAGTTATGTGGTCAATGTGAATGTACGTACGTTCTTCTATTCTCCCATGCACCAGTTATCGGCTCTTATCTATATGACACTACATAATAACACAACACATTATTAAAATGGAATACGATTAATCGCATGAAACTCACGTACATTATTCTAAAATGGATATTAACGTTCGATAACTGTGCGGAAAATATCAACATTTAAGCGTTAATTTTCATGCGTACAGAGTACATAATTGTATTTAATTACTACGACAATTAAAATGGAAAGACTGAGGTCAAAACACTACTGTGAATGTATGCAATGTGCATATTCATTAATATTATAATAAAGTTAATTGTAATCCATTCACTGAATGAAAACAATCATTTAAACGTAAACAAATACAATAAATATTGTTTAAACAATAATGGACCACGAAATCTCTGCAATCTGTTAAGAAGTTAAACTATTAATAAATTGATTGCTTGTACTATGATGATGTTGTATATTGATTATGTCAGTTGTAAGATAAAAAAAAACGAAGTGTTTCGGTCTATTTTTCGTGGCTGATAACTGATCGGCAAATCTGGAGTTGAAATGAAAGTAAAAGTTCGGGGATGAATGTTAAATATTTATGGACGCTGTCACACCCAACGCTGTGCATGCATGTGTTTCGTCCTGTTTTTTTTTTTTGTTGGTTGTTGATTCGCGTTGGTTTGGTGGGGTGATGAGTAATAATGTTGGAGGTGCTGTACTAAAACTAGACAGCTGCGCACTCGTTTAAGGGTGGGACGTCGCGGCGTCGGCAGCAGCACCACCACCGTCACGACGGACGCCCATTTGCTTTGCGAATTTTTGTCCCGTCGCACACGCCTCCAATTTGTTTATTTTTTTTGTTGTCTCATTATTTGTTCATATCATTTGCCGTTTCACACGTATCCTCGGTGAGACTCAGATACAGTTTCGCTGACGGACGGATTCTCTCTACTTTTTGTCTTCTTGCACGTTCCAGAAACGCAAGGAGAAGGGTCGCATAAATTTGGAGACGGTGCACACGGTGGAGGTGGCTCTGGAAACGAGCTTCGCCGAGGAGAACACCATAGCAATACATTATCCCTTTCTGGTCGGGTATGAAGAGTGCGGACAGGACTACACCCTCTATTTGAACGCGCACAGTGAACTGGAGAGGTTGGAATGGATCAAATGCCTACGTAATGGTGAGAAATCTAATCGAGGCTCTCTTTCTCCAGCGAAATTTCCGTCGTTGCGATTCGAAGGGGAGCAAATAGCTGCACGTCGATGCTACCTATCTACCTCCCCGTTCGTAATCGTAGAAAGTTCCAGACAACTTAAAGCTGCTTGCTTCTTCACTAAGCGATCTCGACCTACATGATTTAATTAATTACATTTTTGTTTATTAAAACATGCAGGAAGACTTGCTAGCATTTGTCTATTCTCCTCTAACGTTTTACTTCTTCTGCTAACCAGAGCGCTGCGTTCAGTTACATGCGAAGTATGTGAAATATTGAATGTCTTTTACGCGTTATTGTCACAGTACGCTCTGCTGGGTCCGGATGAGACCTACAAACGTTTCTTCCATCCTCGAAATTCTGTGTGTTTATGCAAGGAACGATCTGTTTGCAGTTTGCATCAACAACAAATTAAGGGACAAATATCACCAAGGGGTTTGGACGGGGAAGCGCTGGGCCTGCTGCAAGGAAAGCTCGAGGAATAGTATTGGGTGTGTGAACTGCAGTTCTCGGGCTTTCGCCACCACGCACATCGCAGACGAATCCGATCACAACAAGGAAAATTTTAATCAAGGTAATACTATTTATCGCATTACATAAATATAATTGTTTAGTTACGCTCTTATTATATTGAATTAATAGTAGATTCATTCAACACGTTCAAATTTGTTTGAAATTATCACACTGCAGTTAGGAAATATCAAAGACTTCATTTTATTAAGTCTTGATCAGAATTTATTGCGATTATCTGGAATGGATTGTAATTCCTCTTGTGGAAGAAAAAGACTATCGGTCAGAGATGGGTCAATTTTATGGTAGGGTAAAGCGTCTGGGGATTGGTGCGATATTGGATTTTACTTACGGAGCGTAGGGTTTCTTTTGCGGGTGGATTTTATCGCTCAACGAATCAAATAGTGCTAACAAAACACGGAATAGATATGATAAAATATATTATAAACATTTTGTTATCGTTTCCTTAACTAAAATTTGCAATATGATTGGTCTTAATTGGAAGATGAATCTTTTGAAAAATTATCCGCGTTGCTATAATTACAAAACGTGGAGTTCATGAAACTGGTTGCAATTTAATGACAATACATATAAATAGCTTCGATTTTTATAGCTCGTCGCCGAGAGCCCCGTGGTCTTTGTACGCTGATGATTTAGGTTCATGCATTTCTTACATGGTAGGGTGAATCATGCGGCGAGTATCCTAAATATGCCGGGCTATATACAAAGAGTGAACTGTAAAGCGCGGTATCTTCTTGCGTTTGAGTCATCCGGAGTTCTCGAAAAGCGGCAACGATACAACAATAACAAACACAAAAAAATGTACTTTAAATTTTCATTGCTGTTTTCGTCGCTTAGAAACAATTGTTACGTGTACATGAAACATAGATAAAGCGAAAACAGCAACGTAAAGTTGTTCAATTTTTCCAAAGAATCGTCTTGCGTGTAATTATCTTTTGAACTTTACATCAGTGACGCACGTAAACTTAGGTATCCGTCTGACGTTTAATGACTGGAAGCAATTTGCGAAGTAATTAGATTAAAATTAAACTTGAAACTCCTACGTGTATTTTAAAGTGCATATTTATATAATCTGAATGAATGTTCAATATTTTAACTTAAGTTATTGACTTATTAAATTCGCAAAGTAATACACAAGAAATTCTTGTAATCATGGGATATCATTGCGAATCTAACAATCGTTTCCGTATATTTGCATGAGATATGTGTTTCATATAAGATATTGTTTTATCAATTTTGTTACCACATTCTATCCAAATATTGTACAGAACTTGATAACAATAACGCACAATTAGTCATCGAATTAAACGTTACATAAATGTAAGAGCCGAAGTGTAAATGGTTTACGTGATATATTGATTGCGGGAATAAGCCACATCCTGGCGTAAACAGTCCTGCAATCAGCAGGTTTCGATAATGGCGTTTACGCGATTCGAAGGCAAACAGAAATGTGTGAATTAGCAGGCGAATGAAATACTGCCCTCAGCGCGTAATTCAGTCGTTTTGCACATGCAGATAGTTGCATGTCCTGCAATGTGGTCTGAGGGGCCCTCGGAAAAGTTGAGATTCTAATTTCGGATGTATCGGAAGCGTTTAGTCAAGCGAGACCATTGTACCTGAGCGGATGTAGCCACGAGCATACTAATCAGTCTGTATCCAAATAGAAGCAGAGAAGGGGCCACACGCCACACGAATGCATGCACGGAAAATGATGTAGAAAATGTAATTATTTATTTAGAAAAAAAAAAAACGTAATAATAATGGAGAGACGTTCAGTGCCAGTGTGTATGTGGTATGCGCATGGAGCTTGATGAAAAGCAGTGACGATGCCGTCCATCCACCATAAAATGAAAATGAGAGTTTTCGCGAGTTGCAGATGGAACTTTTGGCCTTTATTAACAGGTATTGTTTTAACAAATATTTCCAAAAACTAGTATTTTTTGTTTGCATTTTCTATTAATTACAAGCGCACAGTGTAACCTACATTCACCCTTGAGCTTGAAACTAAACTTTACAACAATTGGATGTTGAAGCATTGAATGGCATAATTTTGAAGATGTTTGCTTATGCATTAACATTCGGTTTCAACAGCATTTAAAGAGCAATACTAGCCTCTCTGCAATACTAGATGAATTAGTGTTCGATGATGATCATGATGTTCAGCAAATTTGTATAGAGGAGCTTGGCTTGTTGTTTACCGTTGGAAAGAATGCACGGTTGTTTCCGTTCCATGCTCAGATTATGGGCACGCAATGAATCATTAATTCGCGCGCCACTTATGCTGCTCCTGCAGATTTCCATTCCGCTCTAATCGAATTGATTTAGTTCGGGTTGCTTTTCTAATGTTCCTAATTCAAATCACTGCGTTTACTACGTACGTCCGAGGCGGATTGTTTATTGCCTTTGCATCATTATTCGAGCGGATTTGCGTAACAGTTTGCTTGCTTAACGCGTGTACGCTTGTATTTTTCAATTTGTAAACAATAACATAAACTGTGTGGCTACGTATTTATCCGCAGGTAGAAGAGGATATCAACGATTCCTTTTGTTCGTTTGCAAATTGCTTTGAATTGCGACGAAAGTTGAAGATGAAAAATATCCAGAAATTGAATAATTTATGAGAAAATACGTATAAGACATTCATTCATTTGCAAAACAATACTTTATTTCATATTAATTAACTGTTTTATACTTATGTTTAATTAATTACTTTTTTATATTTCATTTTTACTTAATAAGTCAAATTATTGAAAAATCAGTAAATAATTCTGCAAATAATTTGTAAAATTGATGTTTGAGGGGTCAAGGAGTAACATTTTGCGTCTTATTTTCCAGTAACAATCAATTTATTTAAAGTGAAATAATAATCTAAAGTCGATAAGTCACATTTTTTGCCGAATAACTGAACACTGCTATTGTTCATATTTCTCTCAATTACGAAAATAGATAAATTCCAGCTATAACTGATCACTAAGTTAACGAGAAACGTATCTATCGAGAAAAGCTAGTATTAAGTAAAGACCTATGGTCGTAGCCCTTCGCAGTAATAAGATACAAATACAGTTTCTATAATAACTCAATAAACATATTGGTTTCAAATGTAATTTTGGATAAAATTCATTATCTAAAGCTGTTGTTGTTAAGAAGCAAATAAAAATTGGTTTCAGTGAACGAGAAATGCGAAATTTGGAATTAAAGTGTGACGTATTCATGAATTGGATTGCTGAACGTGAGCTGAAGTCTGACAGCTGTAACCAATTAATCTCATAACTTTGGTTGTCACATGGAAATGTATTATGGACGAAAGCTTGATATAATCACGTCATTTTCCAAATGAACGGTTGGACGTGAATGCTTTCATTCGGAGTTGATGCGCAGCGTTTAGAGGCCAGCATCCGACTATGATTGTTTCGCTATTCTGTATTCATGATTTGCGGTGTCAAGCATATTCGTAATTGTTGCATTTTTTTGTATTATTTTCGATTGTCTGAGTCAAATGAAATATTTGATTTTGCGTCTGCCAAAGAACAATTGAGGACAATTGCTGTCGGTTGTTGATTAGCAATCATCTCCTCCGGTCAGTGGCTGATGCACGCCTTCCTCGTACCGCGCGCAGCTGAAGAATATTAAAATTACGAACTCAAAGTGAAAATAACAGCACGTAAGCGGCGTTTGCATGTGTGTGCTAGTGCTGCGATGGTCGTACAGGTGGAGAAACCTGTCTTAACCATCTAACGGTGCTACCAGCCAGAGTCGCTCACTTTGGGTTTTTAGTTCTTTCTCTCTCCTTGAGGCTCGAGTCTCGCCAGTCGCCATGTTGATGCAAGTGCAGACTGTTTAATGTGCTCCAGCAGGTACGGAGGCCGAAAGAGATTATCCGGATTTCGAGGAGAGCGACAACGGCCCCCCGAAAATACCTTCATATCGGTGCGATATGCTCGTATCTGTGTTTCGGAACTCTACTGGTAAGCAGCAAGAAAACGCGCTCCAGATTTTTGCAACCCCCCGTCCAGACATCGAAACATATTGTTAATTTACACTGGTACCTCTTCGGTTCTCTTGCGCCTCCGTTTCACCTGTTCTCTGCGCTTTTGCAATCTCTTCGCCGCTTGCTTGGCCCGTCTCCCACGACATCAATGCGAATTTTCGCAACGCCAATTTATTCACCGTGTCGCTTTCCTAAAAATTAATACAAACAGTTTACTTCGCTGTGGAAAATCAAACGACTTTGCAATTAACTCACCTCGCAGAGATCCAATTACATTCAAATGAAAATCATACGTTCGTTGTCTTTCTCTTTTCGTCCAATATTCTCATTTTTTTGTTGTTGTAATTGTTGCGAAAGTTCCAAAACTGGCGCCTCGACGTCCGAATTTCATTATTCGCCTACACTTTTCGAGGATCCCAATTTATTCGTATTCCACGCATTTTACCTTGTAAAATAAAAGTTTCATTAATGACGTGTGCCGATTTTTTTCTCTCTCATTCGGTTCTGGGTTTATGGAACTCGCTAAATGTTAAATTAACATTAATGTTAGGCAATTTTTAAAATTGCATTTTGAACGCAGTTTTTTACTTTTACTTTTAAACTCGATAACAGCTTTAATTTGAATATTCCTCTCGTAGCGGAATATTTAAACATACGATGGATTTATACACGAATTATTACATACTTGTTAACTAGTTCCTAATTATGTATATAAGTAATTGTAATTTGTAATACGAGGAGGAAAATGAATTGTAATTAAAATTGACTTTTCAATATCATACGTATATTGACATATAATTCAATCCTTTGATTTTAACATTTCTGAATGTGAAACATATTAATTGAGGACGGAAATCGTTATTTGGTTTGGAAGGAAATCTTAATAATAGTGTAACTTTCTTATAAAGCATATAGTACATAATTTCATGCAACAATAATTGGTCCGAGAAACAGTTACGTTTACGTTAATCATTGCTAAATCCAGATAGCAGGATAATGCTATTTTTCAGGGAAATTCGATTTGAATTAACATTCTAAAAGAAGTTTAGAAATCACGAAGAGAGAAATTATAAACGAATAGATTGAATGGTTCCGTTTTGCATTGAGCAGCCACTGGTCGCATGCATGCATGCAATATGTGAATAAGGTTGATTCTAATTCCGAAGCAATGGTTTGTTGCCTGAATGGGATGTTACTCATTACTTCGGCCATATTCCAATTGAGGCGAAGCAACAGCAGCAGCAGCAGCATCATCATCATCATCGTTACGCAATCCCCGCAGGATTTTGCAAAGAAATTTATCCGCGGCGGCAGCGGGAAAGGAACACAATTTAATTGCACATTTGATTGTGTGATTATAACGACTTCAAGGTTTGCGAGCGGACAAAAAAATTATTAATTTCCGACATTAGCGTGCATGCTAATTGCAATTTATGATTTATAGCGTCGGATTACCCTGACAATTGCACGAATGTTTCATGCTAATGAAAACAGACAGAGAGAGAGATGTTATCTTACGTTAATTAGTGTGATAAAGTTAATTTCCGAATTGGGGAAAGTTCGGTTCAGTTCTTCGTTGAATACAACGGTTGTGATATCCGTTTTATTTAGTTATTTATATCATTTTTTTTGTACGCCGTGGTGTGCTGCAATTAAACGCAAATTACGTGTACGTTTCTTAGTAATTATACTGTTTGATGTGAATGTATTTTTAATGATGGAATTGTTTTTCAAGGTGCCCAGTCGAGCCCCATCATGCCTGGAGGGGGCGCCACCCCAGGTACACCAAGTGCCAAACTGAAGGAGAAGTCTATGATCAGGCCTAAGGTCGTCGTGGCTTTATACAATTACAAAGCAATCGAAACCGGAGATTTATCTTTGGAGAAGGTACGAACAATTGATCTTTGTTGGCTTGTTTTACTCACAGTTTGTATGTTTTAGAACGCCGAGTATGAAGTAATTGATGATTCCCAAGAACATTGGTGGAAAGTTAGAGATAATCATGGGTACGTTTATATTTGATGAAGTATCTTTAAAGATTAATTTGTTTTTGTTTGTGTGTTTACAGAAATACGGGTTTTATTCCAAGTAATTACGTTAAAGAGAAAGAGTTAATAGGTCTTCAGCAATACGAGTAAGTACATTCTACCGAACTTAATTGTATTTGATAGGAGAGGATGAAAACGTTTTACTAGTTTGCGTGCGTGCTTGAAGGGCGTGCTATAATTTGATTGTAACTCACTCTCGTAGATGCGTGACGCTTAGAACTCAATTACAATTCGATTGTTTCCAGGTGGTATGTGAGTGATATGTCCCGACAAAGATCCGAATCTTTACTGAAACACGAGGACAAAGAGGGTTGTTTCGTCGTCAGGAATTCATCCACAAAAGGATTGTACACACTCTCTTTGTATACGAAAGTGTAAGATTTACTTGCTTATAACTCGAATGTAAGACTTAATAACTCTGTTATGCAGGCCGCATCCTCACGTCAAACATTATCATATCAAACAGAATTCAAGGGCCGAATTTTATTTGTCCGAGAAGCATTGCTGCTCTTCAATACCTGACCTTATCAATTACCATAAGCACAATAGCGGGGGATTGGCTTCAAGGCTGAAGACAAGTCCTTGCGATCGTCCTGCTCCCGCGACGGCCGGTTTAAGTCACGGTAAGAAAATATTCAAATCTTTTCTATCGTTCGACAAATTATCCTAATGGTCTGACTTTGCAGATAAATGGGAAATCGATCCTCATGAGCTAATGCTGCACGATGAACTTGGATCGGGACAGTTCGGCGTCGTGCGGCGCGGAAAATGGCGTGGATCCATCGATGTTGCTGTTAAGATGATGAAAGAAGGTACTATGTCTGAAGATGATTTCATCGAGGAAGCCAAAGTCATGACGTGAGTAAAACGAATGCAATCAATTATGATATGACCAGATGGTATTTAATTTTTTAGCAAATTGCAACATACCAATTTGGTGCAGTTGTACGGTGTTTGCAGTAAAAACAGACCTATCTTTATTGTCACTGAATACATGAGGCATGGATCTTTGCTAAACTATTTACGAAAACACGAGCAATCGCTCTCTAGCAACCAAGGACTTCTTCTCGATATGTGCATACAGGTGAATGCTATTATTAATTTGTGTTGCGATTGTAATGAGAATAATGATGTTACAGATATGCAAAGGGATGTCATATTTGGAACGTCACAATTACATTCATCGGGATCTGGCTGCTCGGAACTGTCTCGTTGGATCGGAGAATATCGTGAAGGTGGCCGATTTCGGATTGGCCAGATACGTGCTGGACGATCAATACACTTCTTCCGGAGGAACCAAATTTCCTATTAAATGGGCCCCGCCGGAAGTGCTCAACTACACTCGATTCTCGTCGAAAAGTGATATCTGGGCGTACGGTGTGCTCATGTGGGAAGTGTTTACATGCGGCAAGATGCCATACGGCCGCTTGAAAAATACCGAAGTAGTTGAAAGAGTTCAGAAAGGGATAATATTAGAGAAACCCAAAGGATGCTACAAAGAAGTTTTTGATGTGAGTGCAGATGATGTGGCGTGGAGATGATGAAATGTGCAATAATTCTGATTCGCAGATAATGAGGAAGTGCTGGAGTCCCTTGCCGGAGCAGAGACCGTCGTTCCGAAACCTGAAGGATCAGTTGGTGATCGTTTCTCAAGGGATCTTGGTTGATTGACTGGCCCAGCTGGTGTGCGAAACTGCAACAAGAAGTTGTTCTTCGTCCGCATCCTCCAGCTGCGACCAGTGCTCACACTACGAGCAAACTTGGATCGGCTTTTGCCAAACTCTTTGTCGCGAGGCGAAGAAGAAAACCAAACAATAAAAATAATCTCTGGATTTTTTTCAAAATATATATATCAAAAAGAAAGAAAAGAAGAAGCAAATAAAACGATTATAGGAATTATTATTGATATTAAAACGAGAACATTTTTTAAGGTATTATTATTGTAAACGTATACACAACCGATATCGACTGAAATATTTTTTAACGGCTTCATTGTTACGCTTTATTTTTCTTATTGCATTTGGAACACCTGAAATCGGGTGCCAAAAATATTAATAAATATGAAAACCTAGTCTTAATATGGACCAATCAATCATAAAGCCACAAAAAAAAGAAAGAAATGGAAACGAAAGTAATAATAATAATAATTCAGGCAAAGGAAAATCAGAAAACATACATTTTATATGAATATTTAAATACATAAGTGACAAAAAAAAAAGAAAGATGAAGAAGTAATATTTGCATTTATATACATATTCTTTGTAAACCGAAAAATATTTATTTATAATTATATTATATAGCATTTGTGATAATTTTCATGTTGAATAGGCGAATTATTTGATGATACTTCTCTAGAATCTGTATTCACATTCTTAATTTTTACGATAGCTAAGCCAGTTTTCCTTCTATTTGTTTTATGTAATAATTTTGTGATTTGTATTAACTTTGTATACTTTGAATACATGTTTTCAATTTTAGTTTCGGCAGAATTGTGATAGAATTAGATAAATGTGTAAATTGGCAGAAAAAGAAAAGTAATTATGTCATAGTTAGGCTATGTTTACATTTCTGCAAATTATAAAATGTGACATTAATCAAATATATATATATTGTCACGAACTATTTTATCAATACTTTTAATGATAATACATACTATGCAAACATGGCCTTTCCTTAAAATGAAACAATTAGTAAATCCTGTTTTCACAATATATAAATACATAATTATAATCTGATAGATTATGGAGTATTTTAGTTTATTTTATGAATTTCGAACATACACAACTTGGAATTAATCATGAATTGAGAAAAGGAAATAGTCATTCACACTGTGTTCAAAGCTTTGTAAACATTATACATGTATATCAAGAGAAAATGAAGTAAATTAAAGAAATAAACCAGATAATGTTTCATGTATTTATTCTGTCCTAACTTAATTCAAATATCTAAAGAACTCTATGTCCCGTGCCAGTGACATCTGGAGGATTATTCAATTTACCACTGAGATCAATTGAATTGATTCGAAGCATAGTCTGCTGAACGCGGTAGACTGCAAATGAAAACCAAAATGTATTCCTTGCCTATATTCTGTAGAGAAAATTTCACTCACAGTTGATGTTCTTGTATTGCTTCCTTCTTTTCTTCTTGAAATCAGTTTTGGTATGCGATAAAGTTTTTTCGATAACTGTTGCTGTCACATTCGCTAATCCATCTTCAACAATGGGTCTACCGAATAGGGTGAAATCATGTGCTCCAACCATTAACACCTATATTAATATTGAAATACAATTTTCCATCATCGAAATTTATGAGTGCAAATATAAACATACTTTATCCAATTTGATTTTGTCTCCAGGACCAGGTGGCCAATAACCTTCGACAACAATAACATCACCCTCAGTTACTTTGAATTGTTTTCCAGCTAAATGAACAACCGCAAATGTTCTTCCTTGTTGGTTAGCGTTCACTTGCTCGTTGACTTTTTTGATAATATCTATCAAAATATATATTATTGCTGAGAAAGATTTGGTGAGTTATATTTTTATTACCATGTTGTTCCTGCTTCTCAATTGCTGGATCGACAATCTCATACGGAGCAGGTTTATTTGAAAAAAATCTGTTTGTTGCAATTGCTGCTGATACATGTTGTCTGCTCTTTACTGTATTGTTCACAATAATTGGAGCGAGCTTTGAACATAATTGCCTTAACAGAGACATATTTAACAATAATAAATCAAATAATCATTTAGGTTAGTGTGCCGTCAGTCTGCGTCAGTCTACCTCAACTAGATAAGAAATTTTCAGGACAGTTGGTAGCATATGCCTAACCCAAGCCACCCACGCTTTGGAGGGAAGAAGAATTGTAATGATAACGTAGATTTCTGTTATCCTGTATTTATTTATAATTATATATACAAATGCTATTCTTTGTTCCTGTGTATTATTATAAACTATTTTTTGAATAATAGGTGCATATATATAGCAAAATACGCAAACTGACGATACAACCATGCCATCATATTCGCACAAATATGCGTTAAATATGTTACAGTTGGCAACGAAATCTTAACCGGTGGTTTAGGAACAGTCTAAATTTTTATAATAGATAGTACATTATATAACGAGAGTTATTTCAGAAATCATTGTGTATAAAAAATTAAGTAATATTGTAAATGATCTAAATATAGGTATTCAGATCTTCAAATTTGTGTACCCTATATTATTATTAATTTGAGTTTATGAACATTCTAATAAAAATAAGAATTATACATTATAGTTTTCGAGAAAATCGCTGAAACGTGAAGACGCTGCTTTTCCGCACATTAATTTTTCGTTTCTTCAACTTTGACAGCGAATCATAGCCAAACGGCTGAAGTTACATCAATAAATTAATTTGCGTTCCATTCCTCAACTATCCTAGTTTCATAAGCATCTTTTATATCTGCGCTATCTATCATAATCTTCGAGAAAATCGCTAAAACGTGAAGACGTTGCTTTTCCGCA
>JAFMTC010000414.1:542706-555179 GCA_018845635.1 Nicrophorus orbicollis
TTGTAATGAGTCCAGTGTGGTATTAAGTCACTTACCACTTGATGTCTTCAGGATCCATCCAAATCTCAGCCCTCGTAGATGGCACTCACGGAGAACACGCACCACAATTTCGCAACAAATTCGCAATAAACTACCGGAAATTTAACACACGACCCATGATTCTAATTAATTGATCAGTAGAAAATTGAATTACGAGACTTGCCGGTTGAAGAACAAGAGCCATAAGCTATAAAATGCCTTCAAAGAAACGTACAAACACTGTTAACAGAATATAAGACTGGGTCTTAACGACATCCTGTCGCGAATTGCAAAAATTGATTTCGGGGAAATCGCGACCCCTAGATCCGCTGTGATCGGTCGGTGATTGCTCGTACATTCGAATACGAACAACCCCTCAACGGATGCACCTCGTGAAGGTTTTCGCACAGACGGTCTTGCCATTCAATGCGTATTACTGCGAACATAATACTCATGGAATGACCTGGTATTGATACCTTGCATCCATATAAAACACGAATAAATAACACAAATATATAAGAAAACTGCAAAAAAGTAAACATATAAATAAATGTAATAGGCAAAGCGTCATTTCGAAATCGCAATTGCGGCACAAAGTAAGAATTGTACATGATTAGAAATAACAGCAATTGTTGAACGAGGTTCAATAATTTGTAAATGCACTAACCTTGCTTAATTGCAGCGGTGGATCAAGGGATTAAATTGAATTTTATTTGGAGACGCAGTGAGATGATATAGTCTTAACGCCGCACAATTCACAATTGCGAGGGAAAGCAAAGAGTATCGACCAATCAGAGACGAGCATAGATAAATGTGCAATGTTCAGGTTGTTGATTTTCATTGCAATAAAAACGCTATCTCCAGCGAACACCGGTACATCGCAAAAAAAAGCAACGCTACCAAATATGGAGTGGGGGGACGCGTCGCTTCGCCGTTTCTAATGCTAAATTTTCGGGCCAAACAAAACGATTTACTCACGTTTCATTGCCGAAATTCAATTGCACCGACATCTCGATGGATTACGGCGACGTTTCAATTTCCACTTAAAACTAATGAACAAACCACTAATTTTCACCCATTGTTACGCACTTTTAATTGGAATAATGTCGACTTAAGAAAGGATAGCGCAAAACTGAACGTCCCACTCTGCGGACTTGCGCAGTTAGATTCGCGAGGATGCCAACTGTTTTGATGTAATTAAAAATTTGATAAGTCTCCCTCTTTTGGATCAATCCATAAACATTACAGTGCCAATATGACAACAATTATAAAATTATTAATCAAATAGTTTAATTAAAATTTACCAATTCCAATTAAATGTATATAAATGGGTTTATGTCAATATGTGTATCGATTAGTATTTCCATTAGGAAAACTAAAGAATGTTATTCGACTAGTCACATTGTATGCAGTCCACCAAAATCTTAATATTGACACATCCTTCGAGATTCAATTGTGAATGCCAATGATCAACCAATCGATTAATAAGTGAAATAGAAGCTAAAACTAAATTTTCATGTGTAATTTCTGAGACATAAGCAAAAATTTGACAACATTGTTTAAATAAACGTTTGTGTCTAAATGACAACTATACCCAGGTAGTCACCCAGAAGTATAGTTAGTTAGTTTTCGTTTTGGAAATGACGAGGAAAGCAGCAGGTAAAGTAGAAGAAAAAATAGAATTGTTTGTTTTTATTATATATATGCACATGTATTTAATTAACACGTTTCTGTTCCATATTTATTTAACTTACTAAACTAGATTAAGTTCAGTGCATTGTTTCTGAATGTGTATTTGACATTTTAAGTTGTGCAAATATTTGGGATTATACTTTAACAAGGCTTATTTTGAATTGCAGTAGAACAATCAAGTAAATGGCAATTGTTGAGATACTCTGAAATACAAACAACGTTAGTATGCTTTCCACAAGCCAGAACAAACTTGAAAGTAATTACAGCTGTCAACAATTCCCTGTTAACGACCGAGTATCCTTGCAGGGACACCTTGGGTGGATTCATCTGAATTGCAATGAGAAAAATCTCAACCTGAAATTTGAAAATTAATTTAATGAATTGTTTTCATGTTTTAGTTGTGGACCTCGGCGATGGTTTCCTTATCGATGATGCTCAAGTCGATGTTCATCAGAGATTCCTGAACTCTGCTGGAAATGTTGAGGGACGCATTGTGGGAACAATCGCAGAAAACAAAGAACAGAACCATGCAATAGCTGGCATCAACCAGAAGGCCAATCTCCTTGAACGTAAATCGAAATCCATGATCGACGATCTCCGACGTGAATCCGTAAATCTGAAAGTTGGATAAGCTGCAAGTGCATTTATAGATGACTCATTTGCAAAGCTTACTGCAATCGTAATATTGGTAATTATAAACAATGAATTCGCAGAGTAAGTTCTGGCATAGGCGTTGCCGAGTTTCTGCAAGATTTCGCTGAGTTGAAGCCACAGAACTCGATAGTGAGCAATAATATGCGACGTGCAATATCCTTCGATGTCCTTGATAAGTTGAAAAATCAATATCGATGCATCTGGTGTTTACGTGTTGAAACTTACCAAATCGAAACTGTCTGCGAGCGATTTGCTGGCGTTGCCTATCGCTCTGCAATTAATGTACCATAAAGCGCAGTTCATGTTTATCATCGTGATTATATGAATGTACGCAGTGGTATGATACAAAGTAAAGCCCTCCAGTAATGCGCTGAGCGTTAGCAGGAAGGCAATCGCCAGAATCAAGCATCCCGAACTGATTACCACTATCAGAGTGCTCAAATGAGGAAACTCCAAACTCTTTCCTGCAAATTTTTCGATTCAAGTATTTTGCCTTTTCATTATCTTTAAATACCGGTAATTTTGAAGAAATCCAATTGGAAATAGCCCCAAGAATTTTTATAGCCGCAAACGTCCTTGGCTACACCCCAACCAACGTAGGGTATCCAAAAATGCGGCACCAGGTAGATAATGAAAATGATGGAGTAAATGTACTCGTCGAATTTTCTGCTCTTCGTGGTCAGAATCAAGTACCTTTCCTGTCCCACCATGAAGACGAGAATCGTGGTGAACGCGTAAAAGAAGTACGCGTAAATTGAAGCGGAGCTCGTCCAACTGAAGACGATCCTCCCGTTGCGTCTCTGAACGGGCATCACCGCTAATACCTAATAAATCTCGTAAATCACAGCGCCATTCTATATAGCCGGTACACTTACCCTGAACAGAGTTAGCAGTAATTTATGGTCCCTGTAAAATTGATCGTGCGTGTCAATGATTTCCCCATCGTTCCTATCCAACTGCGACCTCTTGCGAATCTGCAGAGTTCTCGCGCTGTACTTTGCGCTGTTCAGGAAATCGTTCAGTTTGTATTCGCCGGGAACGAGCTCCGATCCATACTCCGCCATGTCTCGCACAGAGTGATTATCGGGTTAATAGATGCTGGTTAATAGGCGTCAGGTGTTAAAACACGCGATGCCAATCAATCATAATTTTCATGTCGTTCAAGAATATATTTTATTCAATAATACTTCTTAGTACAGTAGAGTTTAATAAATTATAATTACAAAATAAAATTTCCTTCTTTGCTTACTGTTATACAAATGACGAAAGAAATTTATAAAATAACTTGTTCTGCAGCTAAGCTGCTCGTAGTATAAAAAAAAGAAAACAACATGAAAGTTACACTTGAAAAAGTTTGAAATTAATAAAAACTGGACAAATCAACAGATTGAGAAAGACAACATTATACGTCGCTTGCTTAAGTAAGAAAACTGTTTACACGATAATCAAAATAATCGGTTCAGGTGAATTTCAGAACCTAGTAGACGCATTAGAAAGTTTTCGTAATTAGAAGAGCTATAGTTGACGATGCATCACATCGATTAATCCTTCATCTGCAATCTTTTTTTTTGTTTGTTATTTATTTACACGTTTAGTTTGTCGTCTCCTTTAAATTTTCATTTCGGTTTTCATTATTGAAGAAAAAATAAAGTGACGTAAGTTTTTTCTGGTTTCCATTTCCTCACGCAAACTGATATCAAAAATATTATTAATATGACTAGTTCCAAAATCAGTTTGATTGTTGCTGCCTTGGCCAAGCGATCTTAGCGTCGATCCGTTTGTATGCCAACATCACATGTTTGCCTTCCTTCATGAAGTCCTGAGGGCATTCGTTATCACCCAACATCGTTTCTGAAAATGGATTCGTTTACGTTTAAATGCTATTCAATCGTCGGGGGAATTTGGAATTACCTTCGCCGTCGACCAGCCGATAGAGAGCAAAGTCCTGAGGATTCGTAATCCTCGCCTTGTGCGCTATAATCTTGCACACTTCCTTCGTGGTCATGTGCGGTCTAGCCGGTAAAGTCTTCGTTAAAATTGAACCGTGCAACTCGTCAGGAACCACAACTTTCAACACAGACTGCAGAAGCAAATAAATTAACATATCGATGCATTTAATTGTCGATACTCACATCGGTTTTAGGGTTGTTTTTAACGTTCTCTTCGATGCTTTCCTTGAAGTTCTTAAGTACGTGCACGGCAGACGAAAGAGTGGTAAGGTAGTACCCGCCTTCTCCGGACAGCAGAGAAGGATGGAGCAAACCCCACATGTATTCAGCTTCGATTTCGGCCGAGACAAACTTGGTTTTAACCAAAACCCAAACGAACAGAGGCAAGAAATCGTCTGCGCCCAATGTTACAGTCCTTCCGGATGCCCCAGAGATTTGACTTGTTTTCACCTAAAACAATAGTTTGTTATTGACAGGCTCAATGAAGACTGCGAGAAGCGTATTTACAGAATTGAAGATTGCGGCAATAGCAGCTAAAAGGTATTCCAGCTTCTCTAAAGGTGAATCGGCCGACTGTAATCTGGAAAGGTACTCCTTGATTTTCTGCAAAGCTGATTCAGACGGCAAAGAGATTTTCGGCTGAAATCATTATATTGAATTAGTGATTATTAATATCATTGGAATTACTGTTTAATCGTACCTTAATTGCTAGCTCTGATGTAGGCCTCGTGCTAGCGTAATGAATGTTTTCTGACAAGAGAGTTATAGCTCCGGTTTTAGTGTAATAATCATTAAATAGCTTGTAAAGATGTGCTTTTAGAGGGCTAACTACTAATAAATGTAGAACTCCTTCGAGGATGGCATCTAAATTTAAAAATTCCGTCGATTTTAACTGAAATTTAATCATTACAATGATTAGAAACGTAATGTTGAATACAAACATATATTTGAAATACCTTAGTGCGCTCCTTTTCGACCTCGGTGTCGAAGCCCTTTTCGCCGTGTTTAACTAAGTAGTTCTTCATTCCGGACATGAATTGCCTCATGTTTCTCATGACCACTTGTGGATTGGTTTCCTTGGAGTCGTGTGTACAGGCTATGAAGTTGTCGATGTTCTTGGCGAAGGTTGTCCTCTTATCCTGCGCCAAATTGAGAGCATAGTTCCGTATGGACGTCCCGACGACGGTCTTTGCATCCGTTGCATCGCGATGATTCCTAAGGGCGTTCAGTCTCGGCGCGGCTGGAACCTCGAAACAGTTAAAACTTCCGAACGCACAGCACCAGATATTCTTAAAGAACGATCCGATTTTCTTGGAAAAAATAATCGATCGTCGAAAGAGTTTTTTCCAAGTGTTTTTGCTCCTTGGCTCGCACATTATTTCGAAATGCGTCGATTTACTTATGAGTAACTTTATGCAGTTTTGAAAAGAGTTAGTGCTTGTGTCGTACGTTACGATGGGTGGGAGGGAATCGAGCGACCGAGTGCGGATTATAGATAATTTTGTTTTGAAAACAGACATTATATTTGCTCGATGAATAACGTGTATTGCGTTATTCGGTTTGGGTGCATCATCAACATATCATTACTTACAAAGCAACGGATCCAATCGGTCCTTAAAACTCTTCGATCTGTTTATGGATGCTAACCGCTGGGGCGGCGTCTGATTGTGCTGCTGCTGCCGATTGTAGTGGTAATTGTCCGAAAAACTATCATCAGTCTGAAGAAAGTGAGAGAAACGTTGTGTAAACATTTTGTTATATCTATCATTGGATGATTGCAAACCGTACCTCCCCATTGACGCCGTGGCTTTCATTCCAGGGATCCGAAAACTCGGTGAGCTCGCTGATTTCTGAAGGAGGCGCTCGAGGTATTGTCATCATCCTCTTATCGTCCACATTGTCGTAGGCGGACATCCGACACATGTCATCGTCGGTCGTTGAAACGTCCGTAGATTGCCTGCAAACGGTTGAAGCCCTTCAGTGAATAGAGCAGAATCGCAAAAAAATGAATGAATTGTTTACCGTTTTGAGATCATTTCGTGAATACTGGTGAGCCTATTATCGCAGTCCCCTGGCGAAAAGGGTCCAGTAATTGGAACGCTCGGTATTGTGGCTGCCCAATCCGAATCGTAATCGCTTGAATCCATATTCAAATCACATTCGTTACCTAAATATCAATAGGGAGCACAACAATGACATTAAAATGATAAACATTGCCCGACTAATTGCTTCGTATTTACCCAAAAATTTCCAGGTATTGTCGAGCTGCCAATCGTTGGGTCTCGGTTTTAACGAGGGAGGCATCACCGGTTTCAACTCGGGCCGCTTTATCAACCTTTGTTTAGGGCTTAAATTATCTACGGAGGACGAAATATCTGCGAATATATGCATTATTAATTCGCATATAATCACTTATTGATTTGGGTTTTACTAACCGTTGAGTTCCGAAGATTCAGTTCTGTCCAAAGTGGAACCAAGTATGGCATGGGAGTGAAGAGCAGGCGGATTCGAGTGTCGCTGCTGAAGACTCAACGGGTTCCTGTTATTGAATAAACGTCGCGGCACTTGAGCCAAAGCGTCGGCAGGTTCCGCGTAGAATGGACTGCCTTGCTTCGGAGATGATTGCATTTCAGCAGTTAAAGTCTTAACTATTTCCCCAACAATCGGAGACTGTATTTGAGCGGTGCTTTGATGAAGACTCGTTTGGCTTTGGTTGTTGGGCAAGGGTGTGCTGCAGCTGCTGTTTGTGAACGACTCCGTCGGACTGAGCACATTGTTGTTGTTGTTTATTACGTGCTGGAGTAAATCGGGCGAGGCGAAGTTGCCTTTCGACTTGAAGCTACTGTTTTCGTTGCTCCAGACGTCTTCGTAATCGCTGACCTTATCGCCGACGGTGCTCCTGTAGTACACCGTCGGAGAGTCTAGGATGTCGGACTCTTGATAGTGTTTGGATGGTTTGTGTTTGCGGCGACTTTGACGAGCGGTTTTCGTCAGCGGCGACAACGTGTCTGGCGAAAGAAGACTGTTGGGATCCGAGTTCGGGGATAATACTGAGCCGCTCGGGGAGAGAATCTGGTCTTGGACGCGTCTCAAACTTCCCTTGGAAGACATGGTCGATGTTTGGCCTTCCGGGGACATGCGTTTCGGATCGCACATTATGTCGCCGGCAGTTTCGTTCTTCGGGCTATTTTGATTCACGGAAAAAGTGAACGTTGTCGTTACAGTGATGTTATTCTGAGGGGTCGTAGGTTTCGACCATCTGGGTGGTGGAGGCGGCGGTTGTTTGCCGTCGTTCTTAAACGACGGAGTGCTCTTCAGTTCACTCTTGCACGTTTCATTTCTGCTGCACAGGTTCAACGTGTTCGGTCTCATCGGTTTTAAGTCTTTGTTTACTGGCGTCGACGGTTCCGCCGTTTTGAAAGTGCTCATCAGAGGATTCAGATTGAGCACCAAGTCAGCATCCGGACTGGAAGCAGTGGACGGGGGCGGACTGTACCTCCAGAATTCCTGTCCCAACAATGCCAAGGATGACAACTTCTGTCTGCTCTTCGCGTCGCGTATCGCTTTTGGTAACACCAGCTGCACCGGCAGTTCATCACAGCAGTTCGCGTAATGCGCGATCAGAGCGGGAATATCCTCGAAGCGGTTTTCGCTCGTCTCCAAACCCAGACGGCCTTCGGAGTTCTGGATCAAGTAGTGCTCGATGTAGGGACCTTTGTCGGGTGGCAAACGCACGGAAAGGGCCATCGTGTCCGTTTGCGAGGATTGCCTTACAACGAAGCAACCCTCCTCTTTGCCTTGCAATAAATGGAACGCTCCGGCTCTTTGAATTCCTGGCAGAAACCATATCGGGTGAGAGCGTCTCAGACGCTCCACCATTCCGATATCGCACGCTGCTCCATACCCTGCACAACGAACGGACCATTAAAGTACACGAAACAATATATTTTTATTGACTTCTTTTACCGGTATCGCCGCTATCTTCGCTGCCTGCATCGGAACCGCCCGTCGAAGAGACAAGAGACTCTCTCGAAGGTGAGCGGGATGGCGGGTTCGGTAAATTGAACAGATTTCTGCTGCATTCATTGGGAATCGGAGAAGGAGCATCGATTCCTGGGCTCTGACGATCGGAGTAGCCTTGAAAATAGGGCTCCAAGAACTGATCACTTCTGTAAATTACATTAAAAAGAACATGTTAAAGTCTTTCAATTTCAAATTCATTTCTTTCGCAAACATTTTTAACATTCAAATTTAATATTTTTCAAGAAAACTATTAATTCATAGGGCAGAAAGACTACAATCAATAGCCCTTTGTATTACGAAAATTCAATAGATATTGTTTACTGTATTACATCACATCTACTCAGAGATTTAGAAAACAAGAAAAACGCATATTGATCCGTGCGCTTTAAACACACATTCTTATATTGCGTTGCACATTAATTTTATGTAAGTATAGCGGAAATGGCGCGTATGACCTTCATTCCATTATTCTTGGTCGCTCTATCGGAGTTGCCAGCTGCGAAGTTCTGCTAATCACGATTCATTGTTGACTCACTATCTTCAATAAACTTCACATTTTATTTTCGGTTCAGCTAATTGCGTAGGTTTTCAACATTAATTGAAATCAATCAGAAATCTGCGCACGACCTAGAATCGTCGTCCCGATCGAAAACGTTCATGAATTAAATATATTTGAGCAATCCAATTGACACAATTCCAAAGTTATTACAATCAATTAATAATAGTATCCATTATGGAATACAAAAATAACGTTTTGCAAATGCATAAACGTTGTAAAAAGGATTGCAAAGTGTCATTTAGTGAATACTCAATTCCATTTAGGGCTAAATAGGTTGACATTGCAGTTCAAAGTGGATGATTTGTAAAAGTAACAAATCATAACAAAACGTACATAGCTTGTAATATCATTGTTTCAACATCTTTATTGGCCCAAAGGGCTAACGACCGAAGTGTTTCTGCCGTGTAATATAATATTTTGTGTACTTAACAAACAGATAAAACATAACAAATTCATACCATAATAACAATAATGAAATATATCAAAATCAACTGTTGCAACGACTTATTTGAATTTCTCCCAAACGTAATACATGTTATGAAAAACGCAAAAGTTAATTCGATTTGGCACTTGTTCCGAAAGAGAATAAAAGTGCGGATTTTGCATGTTTGGGTTTAGCATTTCTGAATAATAACTAAGGCAGCATTCGTTCCAACATATGCTAAAGTTAGGTGGATGTTGGTTAAAATGTGTATTTTGCAATTTAAAATCATAAATGATTTGAATTTGTGAGGTGTGTTAGCGAAACAGACGCAACGTACTTCCTAACATTATGTAAAAGTTTAGTTTAAATTGAAAGTTATTTCCTTATACAGATTATATAAGTGTAGATTAAACAACTTTAAAGTTTTTTACAGCAAGTATGAGTTTATTTTTTGTTGCAATTGTGTTATTGAAACAAAACTTTGTTTATTATTGACAGTTTCCATGGAAACAATTTCAAATGGCATTAGATTGTATTTTCGAGTGTTGCAGGAAATGGAAGTGCAGTCTGCAGAGCGGAAGTGGCAGAATGGATCCGCTGAACCGCGCTTCCACACGTCGAAGTTGGAGAGAACGGAATTCTAATCTGCGCGTCCGTAGTTTAAACACCTGTTGTTGTTCCCTCCCGCAAATCCAGAGCATTAACCCGAAATTCAGATGACGCATTGGATACCAGCGAACGAACGAACCCTCGGAACAGCTACCGGTTTCTTTCGTTCCGCGGAGGGGTTGAGTCTGCAGTCACTTCATTCCCATAATGCGGGATGATTCGGGGACAATGGAGAGAGAGAGAGGGAGAGAGCGAGAGAGAGATTGGGACGAAGGGGGTGGTGTGTGGTGTGTGCGCGCCATGGCAACGACCACCCCCAATAAATCCGGCGCAGACGGGCGGTGGCATTGGCGGCACCGAGGACAATTCCACTACAAGTTTTGATACGCTAATTACCGCGTGAAATCGAATCATCCACCTGGATTATCCCATGATCACATTTTCCCTCTTCTTTTCCCTGTTTTTTTCGCCGAGCGGAGCGTTCTTATCTTTGCGAACGATTGCCTCTCGTCTCGCACAGCCACCCCTTTCCGAGAAAATCGCAGACGCTATCACTCCTCCATTTATCCCGGAAGATTTCTTCTGCACTGACCTCCTAATAGCTCTAATATTTCATCCGATTATTAAGTACCCAATTGTGCTGTTGACTTTAGGGAGCAATAACTTTTACGTTATGCGAAATCTCTTCAGTTGCATTTCTTCGCAGCAAAAGAAACGTTGCTCATTCATAACGAACACGTGCATTTCTTACAACTAAATGTAGTGAAAAAGGGTTTTTGAATTGTCTTGTTGGAAATATTCGTGTCACCGTACACGAAATTGCCGCCGCCCGGTTTATTATTACTTTTGGGGACAGGAAGCCCCAGCCTCGGCTGCATTCCTGCTTCTTCTGCTAGGACTCGGTCGTCGTCTAGCAGCCTGCATACTTTATTCACCTCATTAAGTCGGGCGCAGCCGGAGGAGGGAAAAGGAATCCAGAAATCCAAACAGATGAAGCCCGAAGCTTGAATTGAGCCATTCTCTCAGCACACAATTTATTACCGGTTTCCTAATCTTCTCCCGCTACAAAATCAACCACTTCATCATTCTATTATTAAGCGTGTGCACAATACACGCATGCATAGCAAAGCAAAGTTACCACCAAGACTAAGCATCAAATTAATATTATCTCTTAACTGATTCACAACCGCATTTAAAATAATGAGAGAATGTATTCCTGCTGCATCCACACAATAAAACGTATCTGTCAGGTATACAAACTACTAATTTTACATCAATATGACCTCTATATTTCATATAAAGTTTATTACAAATAATTGATTTGTAATATTGCAATAATTTATTCTTCTGTTGATTGAACTTTATTGATAATAAAACAAACACAAAGAGTTAAATGACGATGAACAGGTTTCACAAGTGTATTTACATTACCTTCTGATATAACCATCAGATTACTATAAAATAAGACTAAAGATCTACATACAAATTTACATGTTTTCTAATTACGTTTCTTTATCAAATCAAGTTGACTATGGCTTTCAACTAAGTATAGCCATAAACTGGATCTTGCAATAAAAACAATCATTACTTAATTAAGATACAGAAAGCGGGAATTGCAACTTCTATAAACATTATAGAGAGAAGTATCCACTTTTAAGGATTTCTGCTTCAAACAATTATTTACAAAATACTTAGACTTTCTTACCATTGAATCTAATATTCTTCAAAAAGAAGTATTGATGTTACAAGATGGAATATGTAAGAGTTAAAGTGGGTTGTGCGTGATAAAGAATAACATAATTTTACGTTTAATGAATCACGCTGAAATGGATGGTAAACGTAGATAAACTGCTCAAAGTGGGTTACGAATGGAATAGAATGCAAGAGTGTGATGTGCGAAATGTGTGTGTTCGTTAGGATCATGGTAATGGGAAAAAAATGTTGATTTCGGAGAAGGATCGAATGAAAATAGTCGGTTAGTAAAAGTTGAACATCCTTTGCGGTGCAAGGAACGAATTCCGAGCTGTAAGCGTTGCTCCTCGCAAACAGTAAACGATCTAATCTCGTTCGTTCGGTATATGATACAATGACAAGAGTTTAGAAAACGACCCAATTACGACGGATTAATTTGCAATTAAATTGAGAGAGTCTCTCCCCCCGGCGGCGGCAGTTCGCATTGTTTTAATCAAGACTGCTAATTGCGCTCGTTATTTATTTTATTCATTTGTTTCAGGCTCTAATTTCCGCGCAACGCATACAAACAAACAAACATTGGAAAGCGGCAGCAGCACGCGACCTGCGTGAAAATCAAAACAATCGAACGATTTCGAGGGTGTCGCGTTCATGAAGGGCGCTCTTGATTGCGCAACTACGCAACTTTTCGGTCGGTTTGCAAGTGAGGTTATTTATTTGTTTGTTTGTTTGTTTGCTGGAAATCGCCGATGTCCAAATTGAAGTGCTTGTGTTTAATCGGGCGACGATTGTGCAGTCGCGAAGTTCGGCGTCCTCTTGTTTCGATGATAATTGATGGAAATGTTGGGGGGGG
>JAFMTC010000414.1:581824-603504 GCA_018845635.1 Nicrophorus orbicollis
AGATAAATTATGAAAATGTTAAAATTATTATATGTATTATTACATTGAATCTGATAGTAGATTCAATTTACACGAATTTTATTTACGCAAATCAAATCCACGTAATCCAAATGAGGGATGTACATTGAATTGCGTGAATTTTTCCTTTATTATTTTGTAATAATTTAAGTTGTTTTAAATAATTATCTTCAAAGGGTTGTGTGTTTGGGATGCACTGAAAGCTCTGAAACAAAGAAGGCACTGGTGGTAGACTGACAAAGTATCCTGATAATGCCTGCAAGTTAGGTGGGTGTTTTACAAAAGCCGCTTTAATTAAATTTAACCTCTTGTCGTCCGGTGGAATTCAAAGAATTTTGTGTCGCGTGTTTCTGTATATTCTGTTTTTTTCATAAATTTATTTTTACTTTCATGTTTTCGCTTCGAAAGTAATAGAATAACATAAACAAAGGAAAGGTACGGGGCGCATCCAAATATCCGGCAGTTATTTGTCCGTATGCGTTGTGCGTTCTTTTTGGTCCAACTTCACCCCCTCCCCCCATTTTCTCATCTTCAAGTTTTCTCTTTCCTAGTGAATATTGCATATTTGCCGTTCTACTTTGTGTAGTATGTAAATATCGGAACGTTCATATGAGCGTGTAAATAAAATTATGTTCGAGCCATTCAGCATGGAACGAAGTTTAGTTTCCGTATTGATATAATAAGAAAAATGTGCATGAGTGGAACGGCAGAATGAATATATTTATTTTAAATAAGGAACAAGTCGAATTATTCGTAATTCGCCTAAATTTCCTAGTCACTAATAAATATAACTTGGAATGGAATAAATGAAAAATGCCGTGGGTATTTCTTAAACGATGTTTGATGGTTCGGTAAGTGACGTGCTGACCATTATTTATTATTGATGCGAGTGTGACGTTCTTCGCATGGCACTTTCTCGGCACGACCCTCTTGATTAAGGAATCCCATTAAGAATGTATGTAAGATATTGGGCAAGGGATCACATAATTACGTGATAAATTATTAATATAAAAATCCTGCTACCTTCTTCATCAAAAAAATGCGTGTAATGAATAAATCCATGCGATATGTATTGATATCCTTTGAAGGATTGTAACTTGAAAACTTCTTTAAGTGAGTTTATTGGCCATTTTCTGTAAAGTTTTGGCATGTTTCTGCGTGAGGATGAAAGAGGAAACATGTGGACTGAACTATGAAAACAGTAGGCAACACGCGATGAACCAGTTGAAAGAAACGTTTTAATCAGCTAGATAAGATTACAATTAATAACTTTTCAGATTAAAACAAATAAATAATGAGAATAATTAGTATGGAATTCCATAAATCAATCAATAGTTATTGTAAGTTCTTGTCTTACAGATGTTTATTCAGTCCTTGATTTCTAAAGTTTCAAAAAGTCGTAACAAATTTTGATTCTTTGTAATAATTTTTAAAAGTTTCATTTTTAATTGATTTTTTAGATTTTTTTTCAATTTTGTTTTATTTGCTTCTTCTTTTTTATTCCTTTCTATTTCTGGCCAATAAATTATCGTATCTTTAATAGTTATAACAACATAACATTTTGAAATGCGCTATTTTTGACCATATTTTTCGCTTTGATCTTTCGTCATTTTCTTTCGTGTCGGACGGTCCAAGTGTTGAATCTCCAGCAATATACGTAATGGAAAACCGCATGGTCGTCGTTTTAAGAAAATTGCAGAAATTTTGATTAAACTCGCCTGAGATTAAAGATTCTCAGACAAAGGTTTCCCTCCTCTCTCTCTCACTCCACCGTCATCCCCTTTGCCCGTTCCCTTCCATCTTTAATAATTAATTTCAACACAATGTAAAGACAGGCATAAAAATGGCTATTATTCCCATGGAAGAGGATCACAACTGAAATGTTCCGCTGCGTTTGAAGTCACGTATTAACACATTAGCAATGTGAGAATATACGCCGTGCGCGACGACATCGACTTTGCCTGTCCTCGGCGGCCTTTTTTTTTGCACAGGAAACCCGGCGAGCTTTCAAGTGCAGATCTCACATTAATATATGCTCAAATGAACACCCAAATTGCGAAAAACCACTTGAACGTGTAAAGCACTGAATTATTGCCTTGGATGCGGCCGCGATACCCATTCTATTATCAGCAAATTGCACGTACAAAAATTCTTTTGATCCTCGTAATTTCAAAGCATCATTCACGAATCATTAAGACATTGCTTTTGCATGCAGTATTAAACGATTTCTTTCGTTTTATTCTTTCTATCCTTACGAACAAATTGAAACTTGATTAAAAACTACTCGAATTCAATTAAATGCACAAAATAAATTGTAACAAGAATGACTCGATTAACGAACAACCAAATGAAAGGAATTAATAGAAAGTTAAATTTATGCATATTTCTTGACGTGTAACGTTTAAGTAATATATTTTAGAATGGGTTTTATGTCCAAAACGATGATAAAAAAGAGTACCTTAAAAACGTGGTATCATAAAAAAGGCGTTACTATTTAGTTTCTATTGACGTAATGTCAGTTTTCATTAGACGATCGTATAATGTGGATCATCATTTTATCGTGAAATGAATTGCGATAAAAACTCATCATCAGAATCATTCAACTGTAAAGCATTGTGCTCGAGAAGTCGAAAGAAATCAGTAAGAACAATGGATCAATTTTCAAGAAATGAAAATTTACAGTAAATTCCAAGAAAGAAAATATACTGCAAAATTCCAAAAAACGAAATTTTATCGTACAATACGCAAATTTTTAAAAATTGCAAATTTATCCTAAATTACGTAAATTTTAAGAAATTACAAATTTACCGTACAGAACGCAAATTTAAAAAAATGCTAATTTACCGTATTCCTAATAATAATTACAAAAAAATGATCAATAACAAAGGGCTTTTGACCATAAATATTGTTCTTATGATTGATTATATAAATAATACAATTACTAAATTGATACACTTATGTAAAACTATAAGTGATTTGACTCTGGTATATGTATTGAAAAAAAGGGACAGTAAATTAATTGGTGTAATTAACAATGTACAGCGTAAACCGAGTGAACGACTTGTGGATGAGCTGATGAATGGACGGTTGAATGGTTCGGCGAAGTCAGTGCGCCGTAGTTAATGATTTTATATAAATATTTTAGAACGGTTTGACAGGAGCACTTGATTTATGATATGCATATTCCGATTTTATTGATCACACTCTGAAGCTCCACCATTAATTATGAATTTCCTTACCTTCACTCTCACCTTTTCACGGAACGCGCCACTATAATTTGCACCATTGTCCATTCACTTAATTTAATTAGTTCATTCAATTAGCGTATTCCTGCGTAAATAGTCGTCCGTTCACGTCAACAATTACACAATGAATTCACTCGGCGCATTCAATTATACAAGTGCTCATAATGAAATAAATCGTAATAATAATTATCATTGTTATGACACCCACACAAGTAAATGAATCAATGAAACGAAGATATCAAATATTTTAATTGGCTATTGGCAAAGGTCTTTCTGCGCAAACAATTCACAAATATGAATATTTCATCATAAACATTACAGAAAGATTTACATTTATAGATGTTATTTGGTAGAACAGAACTTAACTTAAGACTCGTATTGTAAAATTTGATTTGAATTTCTAGGCAATTGAATGTTTATTCAATAAAACTTTTCCTTTATCGAAAATGACTTTCATGTGTAGTATTACTTGTTTTTTTCCCTTTGAAAACGAAGTTTTGCTTATCGAAGCAATTTCGCGGAAGGGATCGTTTCAAAATGCACTCGATATTGAAATATCCCGGCGCATCCGCCAATTTATCATCGGGTAAGTGTAATTTGAAACAATGGGAATAAATTATATATGCCTTCGGCTAATTGACAATTTAACTGTATTCGTAGAATTAATTAAAATTTCATTAAACATAGTTTGCCCTATGGTTCTGGCATATGCATAAAATGTGTTACAAGATGTGCGCAAACGCCGCCTGCTTGAATTAATTACACGTGGCATCCTTTAATTGCAAGATATTAAGTTACTGACGTTGCATGTTCAACGAAAAGATACATGTTACCCACATTTTACTATGAAATGTACACAGGAAGATAAAAGCATTACACAAGTAAAGTATTTGTTACAAGTTTACAAAATTTATCTAATTAAAATATAATTATTTAAAAAGTGCAACTATTGTGATACGAATATTATATTTGAAAGAATCTTTAATAGAAAAATGTATTTTTTAATAGAAAAACGATGATATCAAGTACTCCTTCTGTCTCGCAATAATTTGGTAAATGTTATTTGTTCCATCAAAAGTAAATAAATATTGAAAACAACATGTTTTTTTATAAAAAAAACTTGTATTTTTTCGCTACAACAAAACTTACAGCAGCGTTTCCTAATAATTCCAGTCTAAATATTCACTTTCTATTATCATTATGAAACAGATAGTGTACTTTTTAGTTGGTAATTAATGATTCATTTGTAGTTTCTATTGTTCGAACTGAAATTCAATATTTCAAAATAAATAATAAATAAATTATGAACTTTAATAAGATGGAAATATAAGTATTTCTTACACAGTGCAATCGTTTTCTTTCTTGTTGCAGGTCACTTTCCTCTGCCCTCAATTTATTGCCTCGCTTGGATATGTCTGGATGTCCTCTTCTGTACGGCATCAATAATGCATTTATGCACAATAAGTGTCGACAGATATTTGTCACTTAGGTATCCGATGAAGTTCGGTAGGAATAAATCACGGAAAAGAGTCACGCTGAAAATTGTGTTCGTGTGGCTCCTCTCCATCGCAATGAGTCTTCCGCTAAGTCTTATGTATTCCCAGGTAAACAACATCACTTTCATCCACATTGATCATCCTTTTATTTACACCAAATTCGCCTTAATTAATCGACACACTAATTGCTAATCGCAGTCATCTAATCGGTTTAAGCAGCCGCGGCTCCAGATTTGCCATTCCATTACTCAAATTAAATAACCAACAAGCGTACTAATCCACTAAATCATAGATAATTAATGCACTTATGAATTTCAATTAAGAATTATCAATTTAAAACAACCGTATTTCAACATGCGTCTATTCCCAATCTATATTTATATAAGCGTAACTCGTGTTTACTTGCAATTAAGATTATGCTTTTTTTTTACCGTCAATATTTAATGTTTAACTTATGTATTATACAAATCCCCTGTTAATCATGTATGCGTTGTGTAATGCTCAAGGGTAAAACGTATTAAACATTTATACCATAATTAGGGATTGGTGTGTGGGCTGCTCGCTCGCTACTCGTGGATTTTACTACTTTCTCTGCTCAGAATTACATCATTTATATAATCAAATTTATATAATCACAAATAATAATAACAAATATTTATTGTTCCTGAAAAATGAAAAGAAAAAACGAAATTTAACTTCACTTATTATATGGATGAACTTTTTCACGTTTTGTCAGAAATTGAATTCTTTGTAACTAGTACAGTGTAAGAGCACTGAGTGGCTTCTTGTTTGGACAAAAGCCTCAGTGAAACAACCAAAAGGGAACTTTGTAATAACAAGTAACAATTGTTAGAATAAAATAACCAAATTTTGGATGTCCCTTGTTGCCAACTTGGATATCCAAGTAGAAATAGATTGCCAGGAGCAGTCAAGATAAAACTTATTGTAAAAAGAAAATGCTAGATTTGCAAAAGCCGACCATCTATATATGCAAGAAATGTTGCGTTAATTTTCACACAGATTTTTCGAAAATTTCATAACTTTGGTCATATAATCAACATTTTGAACAAATACATACCAGGACAAGTCGTAGCCTAGCCTTATTATATAAAATGTTAAATCAATTATTAGTTAAATTGATTGAAAATGTAGTATTTATTTTTTCACAATTTCTATTTTTGGGAAAAAAATGGTGTTGATTTGTCAGTTAAATCAATTATAAAATTTACTGATTGATGGAGAAATACCTGTTTTTTTTTCATCGTAGAAGTAACGTAATTTGCGTGAAATATCGCGTGGACCGAAGCTATAATTAACTTTGCGACAGCCAAAAATTTATTGGACATTAATAATTCCTTAATCACGCCACTACACTTTATTATTCATTATCTTTCTATGCTGCAATTTGCACGGCAAAAAAACCAAATTGAAACTTGCTTGCAAATTATTGTTATTAATTGCTTCAGTTTTGCCGCTCCGGCATGTTTGGATTAGATCCATGCTGTGCATAATTATGGTAATGGTAGTGCTGCGTTGTGAATAACACGATATTTTATATGTTTAAGTAATTACCTGTTGGGGGCTCGGCTCATTTCGCGTTAAAATCCCAGACACTTGTTAGCTGAAATCATGGGATAATAACTGTTCCAATCAATGAGCTGATGCAATCTTTGAAATAGATTCCGGACATAAAATGTAACCTTTTATTGCCACTCGATAATAAAATAAACTAACTTCCGTTTCCGGCTTTCACCACCTTAAAAAAAAATGTCGACCTACATAATGCATTTTATCCTTTTCATTTTCTTATAATTTATGAAAACATAAATTTGATAATATCTACAATATCCCTGTGCACACATGGTGTTGGTTTTGTTGCGTTGTTTGTACAGCGAAAGCCTTACAATATACTTTAAGTTTCCTCTTCGGTAGATTTCAAAACAGAGATTGCAAAATAAATTTAGGATGCATTCGCGCGAGAACACTGGTTTCACCGATAAACCGGTAACATTAGTTTCCATCCATTTTTATACATTAAAAAGTAAACAAATCGATATTTTCAGTAGAAATATTGCAAAAATTACAAGAAATAAATATTTATTTTCAATGTATTTATATTAACAACAAACGATCTTTTCGGGAAAATATGTTCACAATGGATTTGCTTAAATTCCTCAGACTGTTTTTTCCAACAATACTGAAATAAGATTGAATCCTTTCGTTGACGTCGTATCATTTAACTTAGAACAACCGGTCTATCGATTAAATCATTTTCTGCTTGCCCGTATTTTGATCGGAGCTAACGTTCCAAGCGCATAATCCTGTGGGTTTGCAAGCTCTCCTGAAACCACACCGAATTCCCGCCCTTAAATATTTCCAAAGATATTCGCTGGATACAATGAATTTACGCCAAATTATAAATAGTTGACTGCTACAAATTAATAACGGCTTTTCTTTTCATTAAATTATTAAACTTCACGCATCAAATCATCAAATTTTAGTCCTAATTACTGAAATATTTTATGCTACAATGATTCAATTTGCGTTTTCTTTCCAGAACCACGAGTCAGTATTAATTGACGGGGATTGTCAAATACCCGATCCGCTGTACAAATTTATCGGTTCCATAATCTGCTTCTATATACCGCTGATCGTCATGCTGCTTACGTACGCTCTGACCGTCAGTCTTTTGGCAGATCAGAAACAGAACTTGGGGACAACGAATTGGTCCAGCGGATGGATGGGAGCTCCATCTCAATTAGGTAAGAATCGCATCGCTATAAGAAAACAATCATTTTAGTTATGTAAAAGAAAACTAGTTTAAACTATCAAAAAAGTGATTATAGTTTTTGTTGAAATTATATATGATTGCTGTTATAAATTACAGTTTACGGTCGAATTTATTACTATAATACTTCATACAAGACTTGAATCGGTTTTTGCCATCAAAACTAATGACTCCTCGCATCATCACTAAAAGCAAATAAACCAACATGACGTTCTTTCAGTCTTGCACAACCTCGCACATCACTAAAGAATCAATACTGCGACTCGTTTGTCAAAATGTACGATGCGACTTGCGATCGTGGTTAAAATGAAATATTTCAATGCATTATTCAAATTAACTGCATTTCATATTTTCTAAAATCATTTAATTTTTGCGTCAAATTATTTTGAAAATTGTTAATTTCCAATGGAAACTCGAGCTTGGAGTTGAATTCTAGACATTTCTTGCATTTGATATGCAATGTTTACTCATATTACATTATTAATTTTACAACAATTGGTTGCAGTTATTATTAGTTAGGAACAATTATAAATTGCAATAGCAAATATAGTTGCTTTTTCATGTCACCTATAATAAATTCTTATGCATTCTCTCGGTTGATCTATGTTTTGGTTTTGTACAAACGCTACATCTTATATGGATACTTATAATAGCAATATGTCCTAAGCTACTGACCTATTTCCCCCTCGTTCGAAACGTTAGAATAAATTTCCCTGTGGGTGCTTTTGCTCAATATTCCATAAAGCAGAACATATTTTCATATTCGGGTATTGAAATGCATTAAATATATACGGTATTTCATTAGAATTCAATTTTTCATTATAAATGATTGTTTATTTCAGTGCTTCAATAAATATTAATTAGTCATTTTAGTTACATTGTTTTTATACATAAATGTAAGTTATTTAACCAATATGCAAGTAAATATTCATAATTTGACAAAAAATACTGTGTGAAAAGGAATGCAACATAAAAAACAGACATTCTTAGAAATACGCACAAGTATGAATGAATGAATATACATTAAATGTATAAAATGTAAATTAATCATTTTAAATGTTATGTTTAGTAATTAATTACTTCGATTAAGAAGATTATCTGATGAATTAAGTTTTGGATTTCGATGTCAAATCAATATAAACTCCGGTTTAGTATTGGTTTGTGAGAATTCACCAGAAGTGTAACAAGAACAACATTTCGAGATATAATGAACGTATTTGGTCAAACCCCTTGCTTTTAGATGAAGTACAAGTGAAGTGAATGCGCACCAGTATTAGGGACTTTGATACATCTGCTCCCCAAACTAGAAACTTGCTACTTATATTCAACAACGAACTTCGGCCCATTTTGCCAATCGTTTCCCAAACCTCATACAAATAATTACCATTTAATTAAAGTAATTAATTCCGCATGCAACCACTTCTTTTTTATACGTAAATGCATACTCGGTGGAAACATCAACAAATAATAACTGAAAATACTCCGATTAATTAATTGCGTTTCATTTGCGGAAATATCGCATAGATTTTAAGAACGATATTCCATTAATATAATTAGCTTTGCCGTCGAAATTAACAATGGTGCTTGTTAGCATCCATGACCACTTATGTATATAAACAATTTTCAATTAAAGTACGAGTGTTTGGAGCGACGGCCGCTGATAATTTGGCAATCTAAATGTATGCATGCGCACGTACATCGGCATTTAATTTGCTACTAATTACGATAGTACTGTAAATGAGGCAATAACAGCCACAAACCGGAGTTAATTGCACTGAGTTCCAGTAACGGAACACGGAAAATGCTATTGATACTGGTACAATCTCGACATGTATTAGGAGTGATTTAGAATGAACCGAATCGTGTTTTTACTAATGCATTCAATTGGTCTGCACATCGTTATATTAATTAACTATATTTGAAAAGCTGTTGAAGAGGTCAACTAAGTTTCATATTCGTATTAATAGAACATAACAAGGATACTATACCAAATACTGCATAAGGGAATATAGACTTACATGAACGTCAATTGTATCAATCAAACTGAAATTTAGTGTCATGAAAAAGCACTCTGCGAAATTGGATTTTAAAAAATTGACTGAAAATCATTTGAATTACTTACGGTTAAAAGTTCGATTCATAGAAAAATCTATTTTAAGCAGAAATAAGAAATTGGAAACCCTGTTTTGAATTTGTTTAATTAAAACTTAATAGTTCATAAAATATATAAGTTTATGATATTTACTGATTCATTTATTCTTGTAAACTATACTATCACTTTTTGGTTATAATAATACAATTAAACCATAAACAATATAACAATAACTTGTGTTAAATGAAAATATTTAAAATTGTATAATTAAGTATACTAAATGCAAAAGAATGCTTTAAATGTTGAATTTGTTAAGGTTTTTACTCTTCCAAAATCTCGAGAAGCTTGTCAATTAAGAATTATGAAATATAAAAAGCAAAGTATTAAATTTTCTTGTCTTTTTCTATATTAATGATCATTATAATATAAATGTCTATCAATAATGTGTATTAATATATTGATTGTTTGTGTACTTGCAGAACGACATTGTACATGGCGCAAGCTGTTGAATGCCACCCGTGGTCGACCGTCAACACCTCAACACGCACATTCTGCAGCATCCACAGACACGGAATTAACCACCTTGGATACTCACGAGCTTTGGATCCAGGAGAGCGATCCTTCACCGTGCACCATGTCCGCTTTGGGGCAGTTCGGCGCTGAAATGCTTAAATTATCCAGAGGGTTGGAGGCTGTTTCGCACATCAATATGAATCGGAATTGCCAAAGGAATAAACAAACGCAACAAAGGGGGTGAGCATATCACAAATTCTTTACATTTAAACTCTATAGGAAATCAATTTATTAGAACATACTTTTCCTATTATTTTGGCCCCCAAAAATAAAACTATAATATGCAAAATATGAATGCTACTTTAATAATTTTTCACTTAAATTAATTGATTTTTTAATTTATTGATCAATAAACCTAAATTATTTAATTGCATATTTTACAAAGTCTTAATCATTGTTTTAATTTGAATTTATGTAATTACAAATAGATTTTATGTTAAATTATCGATTTATATTTAATACAGTTTTAAAGTGATGTAGAAATTCCAAATTGGTGGTGAATGCAATTTTCCGTTCCTTTTTGGAATAAAACTTATTTTCATGTGAAATTACAAACGAATGTATAATTACCATACAAATAATAGATTGCGACATATGTAGATCGGCGACTTGCCGTTCCAATTTGTGGGGGTAACTAAATTATGCAGCGGTAATCCGATAATCCGCATTTTCAGCACTGAAGGAAAGAGGAATTCCACTTCATGAAGTACTTTCCAAATAGTATTTCGGAGTTTTCATTGAGAAACTTTTATTTTCTCTTTGAAATTGATCCGTGGGAAATCTGAAATTACGTCGGATCGGTCTGAAATTACTCTCGCTTTGCGAGTCTGTTTCCCTAAATAAATATAACTGAAACTTTACTATAAGCAATTAACTTTCCTAATTACGCATCAATTATGGCTACTCCATAAACTATTCAAATAAAATGGGTTCAGTTTGTACAATTAAATTAATAAACCATATTTTTATGTGTAACCATCACGATATTACAATATTATATTTACAAAACGAACGGAATATATGAAATGCAGTGCCGGAGATGCGGAAAATTTGCAATTACGTTTTTAAATTGCTCGTTGGCAAAACCTAAGAGGTCTAGGACCGAAATAAATGCGGATGGAATTTAGCCCCCATTAAATTATAATTTGATCACACTGACGTTCAACTATTGGATTTCCGTATTGATGAATTATTTTAATGAATGAAACTGCTCGGAAATTTTTGGCCTCCGAATTAATTTAATTGGGACCGCAATTAAAACCTTTCATTAGGAACGGGGGATGCGAGTGGCGCTGTGTTTCCCCAATAACACTGGCCTTTGCCGTGTAATAGACAGTGTCGAGATTTGTTGAGCTCTCCACGGCTCGAGGAAATAACAATTTTTCGATCGATACTTCCAAACCCGCTTTTTCCGTATTTACACTGAACCTCAGCATCAAAATCTCTGCTATTTTTTCTCTTCTACTTGCTATTATTGATATTGCGGACATGTAACACCACAAGTATACTTGGAATTATTACAATACTTGTCGATGATATAAGTACTTTCGATTCAATAGAAAATCCAATAAATGCATTTCAATAAACAATCCCAATTTAGATCGCCATTTTGACACGTTAAAATTCAAAGAAACTAACCAAACGTCGACAGTTTTAGCTGAAATAATCTGTTTAGCACATGAAATTGGTGGGGAAGGTTTTGAAACATATACCCAAAACGATTTAGACGAATCACTCAAGGATAATGTCATAAATGACAATGATATCATTGGTATAACTCTTGATACCGTTGAAGAACAAGAAAACGAAAATGAATCGGAATAAGATGAAACTCCAGTCACACTCACTGCAAGTGTAATTCGAGAAGGTCTTCAACTTTCCAGTAAATTGGCAAACCATTTCTTCGAAAAAGATGATAATTCTGAACGAGCATTCAAGTTTCAAGTCGAGCTTCAGAATTGCATTTCTGGATATCAGGAATTGTACAAAACATAGCAAAGCCATCACTGATTATATTGTCAAAGGGAGAAAATCAACATGCGAAGTTGAGATTAATTTTACTTGTGAAGAATCATCATCTTCATGACATAAATCTGATATGCGAACTATCTCTTCTAGTGATGAAAGTGATTTCGAAAGTAGTTATGTTATCACCTATTGTATTCGAAGTTCCAGTTTTCACTTTATATATTTAACTAGCTCGTCTCTAAATAACTCTAGCTGTTTGTGTTCTTAATAGATTATCGCAGTAAAAGCTCCGTAAGTAACATGGAATCAAGTATAATCTGCACTCGGTGTAGCTTAACTCAAAAGTTGGATGGGATATCTGGAGCTGCGTTTTAAAGATTATTGTTTGCGTAGGAAACACTTAAATTGTTATCTCGTGCTGTGCACCCAATAACGGATCCGATCTCTAGGTATTACGAAACAACCCCCCGAATAGCTAATTCTCGCGCAATTATATCGAGCGGAGGAGTTCATCGGGGAACGCGGACGAAAGTTTATCTGTCCATAAAAATTGGGAAACGCAGAACGTCGATCCACCCACCCCAAACTTAATAATAAAACAGATCTGAGCTCGCATTTTATTACCCCTACTTCGGGGAGCGATAGATTTATGTAAAATGAACTTGGCTAAAATCACTGTAACAGCATCACCCTCCGAGTCGTTGCATTTCCACCTTTACTATCCTCAGCCCGGTAATATTCTTTTACGATTATTATTATTCCCGGGTAATATTGCGCCCCGAAAATCAAATATTTTATGCCGAACGAAAATAAATATAGAGAGGGTTAGTTAATCTATAAATAACTCGAATACGTGCACGTCGTAATAATAAATAAATGATAAAAAAAATACACTATACGTACCAAAATCAAACATTCCGCACATTTTTTGCCACGTAAATTTCATTCCTTTTTTTTCCACCCCTCAATATTCGCATCTGAATTTTCTTAAAAAAAAGTATATGAAAATACGAACTAGTTTTGTAACAATAATATCACTTTATGAAAAGCGTAAAATTCGTATTTCTTCGTTGGAGAAATAATAGAAATGGTTTGGATCAACAGTTCTTATATAAAATGATATCCTGACGGGTCGCAAATGCGAGGAGCATCGTATTTTTTAAAACGCAACTTCAGGAACGCAGCAGCGCATAGTTGAGAATACCGAGATGCATATTTTCAGAAATATCTCCGGAGAGAAAACAAGCGTGCTGTTCTCATTACACGGCAAAGAGCCATAAAACACATACTTAACTTGTATTTATGTGCACCCACAGAAACAAAAGTACCCTCCGCTCGACATCCATTACTATCACTTAATATCACTACTTTCTGGAAAACGGCACATCAGTTTGTCTCGAAGACTGCAATTCAGACGACTGGATGTTTTATTCTTGCAGAGTTAAAATATGGCACATTAATGAACTGTAAAGAATACTTTGTTTCATTCTAGTAAATGTTGTCACTTGAATGTGTACTCATCATAAATTTAAAGCGATAATTTATGTATGTTTTATAGTAATAAAATAAGAATTTCTTCTTTACAATTTGCAGTTACCATAATAAATGATGACATATAAATATTATATAATCAAGAACATCTTTTATTTTTATCAATTTAGTATTGTTTGCAATAGATTATTAAGAATTCAATGTTTTGTTCAACATTCTGAAAATGTGGATTTGAATTGTCTCACTTAGTGCTTTCAACGTGCCGTACTCTACTCTTCAGAAGCTGTGCAACCCTTATCCTCTAACTACACACTCATACCCTTATTTATTATATTTAATACCACTCCTGACGCTCCTCAGGCTCTCTCATAAAAACTTATTCTCCCATTACATTTTATCTTTTATTTTCACATGTAATTTAATTTGCCGTTTGAAAATAATTGTAATTGCATTTGCGATATAAAAAGTCTAATTGATACATTCGAGCTTGAGAATAGGCTAATAATGATACAATTTCAATTTCCGATGACTATCGTGAATCAATAAACAATGGATATGTAAACAGGAATAATGAGATTCTAAATATTGACGTGGATTAGGAGTGTAATGAAATTGTTATAGCATGGTAAATTCGAATATAATGTTAGTTGATAATCTTTTAGAATAAACAATCAATAATTATTAATTTGTTTGAAAGTAAAATTTAATTGCATTATTAAATTAAAGTTGATTGTTAAATAATGTAATTTGTTAATTAGTTAAGTAATAATGCAAGCTGCACGCATATAAAATCGTTCATTTCACAAACAGTGTTGTTCTTTACCTTTGATCTGTTCCAATGGCAAAATGCCAATGGTTCGTTTTTCAGTTTTCACGTATTTACAATGGATTTCGTTCCATGTTTTTTCTTTGCTTGCTTCCAAACTTTCTGAAGTCACAAAACACTTTTAAAAATACATAAGCTATAATGATACGCCGCAACAGGTCCGATGGTTCGATATTAATAACTTGTTTATTGATCATATTGACCGTCGTGTCCCTGCTATTTTCTTCCATCGTTTTAGGAATTCCACGAATCCTCGCATTACTTGCTTTCGCTCTCGTCTCGTACATCCACAACATTCTCAATTTAAACGCTTACAAATTGAATTATGTGTTGCTATCATTTCATCCATATAGTTTTTTTTTTGGGTAAAAATAAGGGATGGTTGGGAATACGGGGATCAATTAAAAGAGTTAGTTGCATTCGCGGAACTCGACCGAGGATATGTAGCTGAAAATGTTGCGATTCTCGGCAACAATAGATTCATTTGAAATTTCCATTGTAGGAACGAGGCTATGCACTTTGCACGGACCGATGTGATCCGGAAACAGAGAGAAAAGGGTTAATCTGTTACTTTTTTACGCGCAGTTGAACAGGTGAACTTGGTCATTCAATACATCTGTCGGTCCTCTTGCTGTGCCGACATTCCGGGTTTCAGCAAGGTCTGTTTGATGAGGATCGAACGGACATAAAAACCGTTCCGGCATTCAAATATCGATGATGGAGTTATTCATGAGCAAAAAAATATATAATTAAGTACGATATTGTTATCGGCGTGAAACTCAGGCGGCAGACAAAGGACACGTATCTGCGGAGATATCTGCAGAGTACAACGTTATGATGCTTCCCATCGTGGTCGTTGTGGATCTGAACGAGCCTAATCGAGCGATTAATCAAATAATCTACTACATTGTGCAATCCGACGCTAATTTAGGCCAGAATGATGATCCAAGTCACTGCACCTGCCCTAATCCATGCTTTATTACAAAAATAATTGCATAATTATTCAAAAGCATAATCTCTTGCTACTTAACATGATACATAAATATTGTCGCTTTGCAGTGTATATTAATCATGGTTGTATAATTTGATAACTTTTGTAAACAATAAAATTAATGAGTATTGAAATCGTAGCAACAGAGGGAGATTCATAACAGATTTAAGTTCAGTTGTTTTATAACTGCGATCTAAAAATATCGGAATTGCAACGTGTTCCAAGGAATGAATTGGATAAACACGTGGACATAGCATAATAATTATTTTGTCTCTGCTGATTTGTTTATTTCATGCCATGCGCATCTACAATGCATACACTTTTGCATAATTTTAGAAAATTTATTAATAATTATGCAGTTAACGAATAGTATAGTATTTCACCAAATTACATCTTTATTTTCATCAAAGGTATACATGGACAAATCTCATATATGCAGATCAAAGTTGTTATTCTTCGGAGAAGGCTTCAGTTAGATATACTTTAAATCTTTTCAAAATTTCAATTTCTTTCGCAATTTCCGGCGTATTCATTTCCACGTACTTGTCTATTATAGCTTTGTTTATAGTAATTGGACGATGTATCTCTAACTTGACGTGTCTATTTCTGTTATTATTATATAATAGTTTTCTAAATTCGATTTACAAATGTTGCATTAAAAACCAACTATATAAATATTATACATTGTATCAAAGACACTTCCAATTTGGTCTATGTTTTTACTATTTATATTACATAGTGTGAGCTTTTTGTTTATAAGCGTAGTTTTCTAGCATAAAAATACAGTAATATTTTATGTGTACTTGTAAATAGCAAAAACTAAGTGTTAGTTCTGGGCAAACATAGTTAGGTGAAGCAATTAATAAGCCCTACCCGAGTCTCTGCTGAATTATATCGTTATCGAATATTCACCTTTTACTAAAATGAAAAAAGTTACAGTTTTATTTTAACAATACATACTTTTATAATCCCTTTTTGTTAGACATTCTTATGAATTGTACCTTGAAATTTATAATATATACTTAAGTTTTATAACTATAATATTTAGATTAGTCACCTTCTTTTACACTGCTCGAGGGTATATTGCTTTATGTAACATTGGTAAATTCGCTTTCAACCAAACGTCTTTTATACTTTACAGGCTAAGAAATTTAACTAGTAGAGGATGTAACAGTTTTGCATTTTTGATTAAATCAGTGCATTCAAAAGTACTAATGTGACTATTGTATTCATTTCAGATCCGGTGACCGAGAATTGCATCTTTCGAATTTAAATTCGCCTCTATTATCGTCGTCATCGGAAAGTCCGTCGCCGTGGCTTGTGAAAAGGAGGCGAGCCTCCACATTTCACGAAGGCGATAGCAGAGACGAGAGTCCTTCACCTAGATGGCGTCGCAGGGGATCCAGTTTCCATGAAACTCGAACCATCGACCTACCAGTGGAGACCAGTAAATCCGAACGTAGTGAAAGCAATTCGTTATTGCTACCTCCCCCATGTACGTGTCCATATTTCGGACATAAACAGAACGATAAATCACCGGCGCCGCAGACGGCCGAAGTGAAAATAAATCCGAGTGAAAAAATCGAAATTTTATCAGCCGACGAGACGAAACTGTCCCCGGCCGTATCCCCGATTAAGAAGTCCATGTTGAGCAAATCTCGGACCGGTATAAACGGGGAATCTTCGCCGACGAATATAGTGGTCACCTGGGAGTCTCCGACCAGGAAGAAGCATAGCAGGGGATCCAGTTTCGGAAGCACAAGGACGACGGTAACAACAACTGCGGCGGCTCCGAAGACTCCTTCACTCCTGAGGAGGTCGGCAACGCTGAAGCAAAATGGTCACAGCGGAGGAGCAGCTCTGGTGGATCGTAGTAAAAATCCTTCGTCTCCGTGCCTCCTTCAACGCTATAACTACAACAACGCCCGTGCAGGAATGGTGAGGTCCCATCACAGCCGTAACTCGAGTGTGATTTCCCGGAATTCTTCGCGTCACGGCAGGATAATCCGATTAGAGCAGAAAGCCACGAAGGTCCTAGGAGTGGTTTTCTTCACTTTCGTCATCCTCTGGGCCCCGTTTTTTGTCCTCAACTTGCTGCCGATTATCTGCGGCGAGTGCGAGCGGGATATTGACAATTGGGTCTTTCAGTTCGTCACGTGGCTGGGATACGCCAGCTCTCTGGTAAATCCCATATTCTACACTATATTCAACAAAGTCTTTCGGCAGGCTTTCAAAAAGGTCTTGTTGTGCAGATACAGGAATCCGAAGTGGCGCCCGCACAGGTGACCCATCAGCACTAACAACAAACGCATCAACGCCAAAAAGACACAAACTTTCGAAGTTTAGATAATCACATCTCTCTATCAATCTTTTTATCTTTCAACTTCTACGACATATCACAAATTACCTTAAAAAGTAACAAATACTCTCTATTTCTCTAAATCAGACTGCTATCATACAATTTGTGATATAATTCTAGATTAATAATAATTTATTTACTTCATATTTAAAATTTAAAACGGGGAAAACATTATGCTTCTTACATTAAGGTAAAATAAATTAATCAAATATAAAATGTCTGTCTAAAAATGAATGTACGCAGATTAATATTAAATGGTAATTAGCAAAAAGAGTGTAAATACGGCATCTCCATTATGAATAGCGTTCTCTTTGGTTTCCATTTAGAATTTTTGTCACGAAGAAAAACCGCCGGAGTTCTCTTTATTCAGCAAAGAGCAACACCGGTTCACGAAGTTATTTTAATAACATAAGGGTGTTGGGTGGGGGCTACTTTAACGCGATCGTAAAAAGTTATTGTTTCTACAACAAAAAAATACAAATTGGTCCTCTAGAAGGTTTCTTTTCCCTTTTCCCTCGATATTGTTCAAATCATCTTCGGTCCGTAAATAAGAGGCTTTTAAGTCCATCAATGCTAAAACGTCGGTGTTATTTGATTCGTTTGGCCGGCGCACAGGGTAAAGAAGGAATCGATGTGTTTTCGAAGCCTCGCTCAAGACACGCCGCAATACTATTTAATACCCATTGAAATAAATTGGAAGTTTTCGCAAGTTTTCCGTTATTAAAACTGATTCCGGCTCGAGGATTTGAAGCTTAGGAGGGAGGGAGGGAGAACTTTTTGATAAATATTTGTTTGTTGAGTTCGCGACATAATTCCCAAAAAGTTCCAACGGTTACGTCGTCGGAAGGGAATTTAGATTAATTAATTACAGGTCTGTTTTTCCTTGCTCTCTCCGTCAAACTAATTATTGATCTAAAGGATTTACACCGGAGGCGGCACTAAAAGAAAACTGCGGAAGCGCCGCCCTTTCAAATTGCATTGTCCTTTTTTCGATTTTGATGGACATAATTTAGTTGAAGCAAAATTATTATTTGAACGCAAATCGATTTCGTATTGTATTAAAGTGATAACGGTATATATAACATTATGTAAATACGTGTATAAAATTGTATTATTTTTAATTACAGAGATAGGAATAATCGTTATAATAAATATATGTTAAGTATAATGAAATTTGTCATTATATATATATATTGTGCATTAAGGACGGCTATATAAACTTTATTTCTCTTTTAATCCCATAGCCATTTGGACCGGCCAATTTACGAGCCGAGACATCCGTGGAGTTAGATTAAAACTTGGATTGAAATTTGTACTGTTTTCAGTTCTATTATTGCTTTTACTTCATTACTTTAAGATGTCGACTTAATGCCCTCTATCCTCCTGGCAGACTGTATAAAAGAGTACTTTCATCAAGAAATATCTTAATTATACGAGACTAGTCGTTTCTGTTCCTACTGCATTCAAAGTATAACATAATGCTTATAGTAATCGATGTGTATCTAAAAGTGAGAATAATATAATGTAAAAACTGTACAAAAAAAAACTAACTGTAAATGTCTCTATTCTATTGGAATTGTTATTTTTTGTGGACCGATTTAGGATTGATGGACCCGGCGCATCCACCTATTTTCTGTCGTGCGCCGAATTTTAGCAGAGAGTTGGTTTCCACTTAATTGAATTTCTATCGCCAAAAAATATTTAATATATATATATATATATTACATGTTAATGATAATAGCAGGACGAAATGAAATGCAGGTACATAATGAATTAACTATAGTCTATACTGGTATATGTAACTTAACCTGAATGTGTAGTGGACTCTTTCTCGTTCAGTTCCGAAATAAATAGTTTTCCTTTACAAAAGCCTTTCGTTTCGCAATCCACTGAATCTATTCCGGCAGTGACGAAGAACAACGGCGATTCAAGTGCAAGGTAAGTGCAGAAAATTGGCGAACGATACGACTTAAAATCGCGTCGTTACATTTTCGTGTATTTCATTTTTGCGCTTTGCTCTAGAAATACGTACGAAGCTGCCATGAATCGGAATAATACGAAGCCCCAGGTGTGCAGGTCCTTTAATAAAACCGTCGCTCCAACAACAATATTAACGTTTTGAGCTGTTTAACCTTTTCGGAACGATGTGCACGTTTCAACACTTCAAAGAATGTGCATTTATAATATTCCGTATTTCCTCATGCACATCAGAAGTCCGCATGCATATTTATGGCAAGTAATTTAAAACTATGCAATTATTTAAACAGCATCCTCTAGTCGTATCGTACCGTAATTTGCATACAATTTGTATCAGCGGAATAACAGTACGCTCCAATTTGATGGACACAATGCCTGGCTTTGTAAAAGTTAATAATTACAATATTCATCAAATCGCTCATTCGTGCTGTGTACATAAACGTGTAAATAACATTCTCAGTTTTTAGTCTATTTTTTTCGTTGCATTATACAATAACGGTTTTTTTTGTATAAATATAAATATTTTCGAGGCATAAATTCAGAATTATTAATAGCTTTTCAAACGACTGTTCTAAACAAAAATGAAAAGCTATTATTGAACAGATATTAATTTATCAACTGGAAAACAAATGGTTTCAAACTTTTTATTTCAAATATATATTTTTCATATGAAAAGTATTGATGCACCTATTATGTATTTTCCTCAATAAATTTTAATTAATTGCATTATAAAACTAACATATTTTAATAATTGTTTGTTATTTGTTTAATTGTATTCCTTTCTTGTTTGGTTAAACTATAATATTTTAAATAAATTGCCAAAACATAAAGTAAACAATCTATTTTTAACAGAGAGAAATGTATTCCAGATTCGAAGGGAGTTTCTATAATTCAAGCTTGCAGATTCCTTGCTTTTCCCACGTTTCATTCATATATAAAATGCGCTGAAATTCCATTCAATTATTTTCAGATTCGCTTTACTCGTGCTTGAATATTCAGCTAATTAATTTACTTTACAACTTTATTTTCACTCACAATTTTCTGCTCACTTTAGATTTTTCAATTGGAGAAACGCTCCGAGCAACGCTCATTTTATCAGAATATCTTTTTACCTAGTTAGTAATTGAAAACGGGTATTTGATATAACTTCAAACAAACTACATTAATTTGATTAGAGTTGATTGATTAGGTATACACATTAATAGTAATTACAGCCAAACGGCTATAGATACAGCAATAGATGAATATGCGTTAAATTTCCTAACTATCCTAGTTTCATAAACATCTTTTACATCATTTCTATCTATTATGGTTTTCGAGAAAATCTCTAAAATGTGAGGACACTGCTTTTTCGCACGTTAATTTTTCATTTCTTCAACTTTGACTGTGAATTACAGCCAAACGGTTATAGACACAGCAATAAATGAATATCCGTTACATTCTCTGACTATCCTAGTTTCATAAACATCCTTTACATCATTTCTATCTATTATGGTTTTTGAGAAAATCGCTAAAATGTGAAGACACTGCTTTTTCGCACGTTAATTTTTCATTTCTTCAACTTTGACAGTGAATTACAGCCAAACGGCTATAGACACAGCAATAAATGAATATGCGTTACATTGTCTAACTATCCTAGTTTCATAAATATCTTTTACATCATTTCTATCTATTATGGTTTTCGAGAAAATCGCTAAAATGTGAAGACACTGCTTTTTTCGCACGTTAATTTTTCATTTCTTCAAGTTTGACAGTGAATTACAGCCAAACGGCTATAGACACAGCAATACATGAATATGCGTTACATTCTCTAACTATCCTAGTTTCATAAACATCTTTTACATCATTTCTATCTA